>VNJS01013091.1:138925-278898 GCA_008042575.1 Drosophila watanabei | reverse complement strand
GCGATGTCCCGTGCGAATCTACATTAAATTAAATTTAAAAAGAAGTACAAGTTATTTCGGGAAAAACTCATAACCATTTTTAAGAGGCATCTATGTACAACAGTTTAAAATTAGTTGCATTAAAATGTTCCCTCTTGATTCGCAGAAATTTGCATTTGAATAGGTCGACCTCAAAAGTCACTTCCGTTTTTTGTCCCGTGCGAATCACTTGAATTTTGCACATAACTTAATAATGGAAAATGAACCAAAATCAATCTTTGCACCAATAAAAGAACTAATAAAATGCTATATGTTAGGACTTTCATCCGAAAAAAAAATCGTTTCCTTCTTAACGTTTTTTTACTTCGAATGCGTACGAATGTCCCGTGCGCGACTATGGAATTGCCCATATAGTCTTTTGACTCTTGTCTCAACCCACATCCTTTCGTGCCTTTGCAGAAGGACAAGCGCACAATGAAGCCCAAAATTTGGCTCTACAAGAACAAGGAGACGGGCGCCTCGAAGGGCGAGGCCACAGTGACCTACGACGACACCAATGCCGCTCAGTCCGCCATCGAATGGTTCGACGGTCGGGATTTTAACGGCTGCACGATCAAGGTGTCGCTGGCGCAGCGCCAGAACAACTGGAACAAGGGCGGCGGCGGTCGCGGTGGCTTCGGTGGCCGGCGCGGCGGCGGCGGTGGTCCTGGTGGCGGCGGCGGTGGCCGCTTTGATCGCGGAGGCGGTGGTGGCGGCGGCGGTGGAGGCGGCGGCAATCGCTTCGATCGCGGCGGCGGCGGCGGAGGAGGTGGCGGCGGCGGTGGCGGCAATGTGCAGCCCCGTGACGGCGACTGGAAGTGCAATAGCTGCAACAACACCAACTTTGCCTGGCGCAACGAGTGCAACCGGTAAGCAGGACATGAAAAATGTGAATTTGCAGTAGAACTAATTCCTTTCTTTGGCAGCTGCAAGACGCCCAAAGGCGACGAAGATGGTTCCAGCGGCGGCGGTGGTGGCTACGGAGGCGGCGGCGGTGGAGGCTACGGCGGTGGAATGAGTGACCGTGGCAACGATCGCGGCTCCGGCGGCGGCGGCGGTGGATATCAGAATCGAGACCGCGGAGGCAACTCGGGCGGAAGCGGTGGCGGCGGCTACTCGCGCTACAATGACAACAACGGCGGAGGAGGAGGCGGCGGCGGCGGCGGCCGTGGTCGCGGTGGGGGCGGCGGTGGCGGCAACAGGCGCGACGGCGGTGGACCCATGCGCAACGACGGCGGCATGCGCTCCAGGCCTTACTAACCGGGTGCGACTGCTGGGCGGAAGAACACATTTTTTTCACATTTACGTATTAATTGTAGCGAGTACTCTCTTTTAATGTACTTTTAAATTTACGTCAGAGCAAAATCCCAATGCCAGCGCCTAATTACTTTCAACCGATTTCTCGCCAAAACCCACAAACACAAACACACAGAAACACACTGAAAAAAACACGCTATGGATGGTCCGGTTATCGCTCGTTTCGACCTAGAATATACAATTATACATTTATATATGTAATCTAATTTAACAACTGTAACTAATATGATACATACAAATAAAAACGTATATATAAAACTCGATCTATATACACGAATCGCTCTCTGAACTGTAATTTGTATGCATCGAAGATATCGAGATCTATAAATGAATGTATATGGAAAGTGTTCTGGGATTTATAATATATCAAATGTATACTTTGCTCGACAATTTTTAAAACCAATATATACCCATCGCTGTTTTTGTTAAATGATTCTTGGCCCTTTTAGGATAATTTTCTTGATCAGCATTAGCAATCAAGTCGTTCTATCCAACTCCGGTTTGTCTCTCAGTTTAAAAGCTGTCTTAATTCAACTTTAAAGAAGCTCTTCATTTTATTAAAGATAAAATATAGTTTACAACAGGCCATATCGGATAACTATATCATATTTAGCTGCCATGAAAGTGAGAATCTCAGAGAATTAGCCGAACTTAATTTTTTAATATTTTTGTTACACCATATTATAGTTTTTTATTCGATAAATATGCATTTTAATAATAACGAATTTGTAGTAATTTAGCATCCTCTCTAGTTGAATTTGTTTATTTAAACATTACTGATTCCAAAATGCATTGATTTCTAAGGAAGAAAAGTATATATTTTGTTTTTCCTAGCAGAGGGTATAATAATTTTATCCAGACGGTTGCAAAGCACAAATTGAGTCAATTCCGACCTCATCAATCATATTCATATATTCTTGTTCAGCATTAACAGTAGAGTCGATCTTGACAAGTCTGCAAGGAAGAAATGTGTTTTTATTATTATTATAATTTTGGTAAGAAGTTTGCTGTGAAGGAGTCCGACCCTATAAATCATATATATTCTTGATATGCATCATTGGGCAAATTGATCAAGAGATGTTTTGGGTGAACAAAGAATTTTACTCAATTTATCGAAATTTTAAAGGGGTTACATCGTTAAAATTGTAAAAAATTCTCAACAAATTGTTCATAAGCCTATTAAAATTTAGGAGGGAAAAACTTTCCGAATTCAATTTTAATCCATTTTTGACTGAGTTATGATAAACTTTCATGATCCAAAGTCAAACTAAAAGTGTATAAAATCTTTGGCTTCCCAAAGTTAGCTTCCTTTTTTGTTTAAATTGGAAATTAAATAGATCGATTTGTTCATCTAATAAAAACTAAGACAGAAAAGCTTTCCGAACTGAAATTGATTAATTTTTGCCCCTAGTTATGATCGATTAGCAATTTGGTCACACGATTCAGGTGAAAACTTTGGCTTTACAACAATATACATGAAAAAATCTTAATATATTTTACTCCAAGGCTAGAAAAGTACAAATCTTCTTAGAATTTTTATTAATAGATCGAAGATATGAGAATAGATTTTTTCCCAGCTCTGCTTTATATGCACGCATTACTTTTCGTATATTAATAAGGACCTATGAAACGTAGTTGGAATGTTTTTATAAAATTTTGTTTAATATTATTACTTTTTGTTTTGCATATACATAATAATATTACAGTTCATCTTTTTCTAGTAGGGTGTAGCGATGCTTGGATGGTCCAAGTTCCTTGAATTTAGACTCGGGAGGTGAGGTACCCTTGCCGGTGTGGGCGTCATGCTGTATCTCATTCGTGGGATCCGGCCCATAATGAAACTCCCTGCAATGTGCAAGTTATAACGTTGATAAGTAAATGGAACAAGTTGGAGTCGTGGTCTGTGTTTAGTTACCGGTGCAGCTTGCCGCTGTAGAGATCCTGGAGGAATTGCTTTAGCTTGCCCGGCGTATACATGTCGCTGAAGTGTGGAAAGAGATACATGTGCTTGAAGGAATCGATGGCGATCAGGGGCAGGTCGTCCTCCGATTTACCCAAGTGATGCAGCGGATGGGCAAAGCGCTTGCCATCGGCGGTCAAAAAGTTGACATTCTCTGTAAAAGGGGATGCAGGATGTAGGATGAAGACAAGCTAATATTATATTTCCATCTTACGCTTCTCATCCAACAATTGACGCTCAATGATGGACTTGTAGTCCTTGATGGAGTTGAGGTCGTCCGGCCGATGGAACATGATGAGGAACGGCAGTCCCTCTTCGGTAAGTTCCTCGGCATTCTCGAACGTGATTTCCCGCACCAGCGGCACACACTTGTCCTGAATCCAGATCTTTAGCTCGTCGAAATTCTGCAGGGATCCCGTGTAGGTCTCATCGTTCTCATGGGACAAGGCCACATCGGGCCTAAATACTATGATCGGTGTGCCTGAAAGGAGAGGAGGATCTCTGTGTCATAGAGTGCAGGTTAATGGGTCACGCGATGATCCTTACCAGGAGGATGCATGGCCTGAGCGGCGTCTCCGAAGCCAACGTGGAACTGGCAGTCCTCCTTTAGATTGGTGGCCACCTTGCGGAAAATATCATACTCTGGCTGATCCCTGCGGTCAAAGTAGCCCAGGATGAGGCGCTTCTTTGAATCGAGATTCTCGAGGTCCTTGAGGGACTTGAACTCCTGAATGGGATCCTCGAGCTGCTTCTTAACGAACTCGAGGAACGCGTCCGCTGAGCGCTGGCCGCGGTACTCGCGCTTGCTGATCTGCCCATTCCGGACGATCTTCAGCGTCGGATACTTGTTGATGTGAAACCGGGACGCGATCGCCGTCTCCTTGTCGCAGTCCACCTTGCCTAGCACCACCTTACCGGCCTCCGGGAACTCGGCCTTGATCTGCAAGTAAGCGTTGAGTAATTTGCCGTGTAATCGCAGCTCTCGCGTTACGGTATTGCATTAATTAATTGTTAATCCAATAAGGTAACAGGGGTACAAGTTCTTTTTCGCTTCAGTTATAGCTTGCGATCCTTGGGACTCACCTTATCTGCCGCTTCACTGAATATAGGCGCTAAAATATTACTAAACCGACACCACTCCGCATAAAAATTAAGGAAAACCAATTCATTAGACGCTGCAATAAAACAAAGCGGGTTTTTAATGTGGAAGCACCAGAGTTTTTCGTGTGTTGTGTGATAAGGGGAAACAAGAAGGAGATTGGGACCCACCACAGCGCAATATCTAGGGTTGCAATTTCGTGTTGCAGCATCAAAGAATTAGTGATATCTAAGAACTAATGGTATTGCAAACTTTATTTATTCATTCCCCCCCAAACCCGTCAAAGTTGATAACTGTTGTCGCAGCTAAATATCTAAAGTGTAATTCTTCGCAGGCAAGATAAGATAAAGAAATGTTGAAGACTTGTCTACTTTTCTCTTGTTTATATATTACTCTGTAAACTAAAATTGCTTGATATCGTTTTCTACCTCTAAGATTAACAGGGATTCTGACTCCTTAATGAAGTTAATGTAAGGTTTTACAACTAATTAAGTTTTATTCTATTTCAAAGTTATTTAGATCAGTTGCCTGACTTGAAACCCAATTGAAATCCGTTGATCGTTGATCCCTATCCTATTGCTTCTGTTTTGGCTGAAATAACTTTAGTTACAAAAAAGTAACTATAACAATATACTGTTTACATTCAATTGAATCTATAAGAAAAACAATCAAAACAACTGTTCGCGCGCCCAGCTGGCTCTGACACACATACATCCAGATTTAAACAAAACTTTTGTAAAACAATTACAATTTTCCTGTTTTTAAGCTTAAAAAACAATTTTAATTTTTCTCATTTATTTCTAATTCTAATTTGTGGCAAAGTTCATAATCAACGAATTCGCCGATTTCAAGGATCCCAAGAGAACGATCTGTTCCGATAAGCTCAACTATAGTGAGTTCACCGATGATGACTAATTCGAGTTTTCTGGCAAAATGTGTTTTAGTTCCGTAGACTAATTTTTGTCGGTCGAAACCGAAAACGGAATTTACCACGTTAGCAAGCCCGAAATTGACATGATCCACTGATTTTTGTGTGTGTTTGCGACACGTCAATACCCCAACAAGTCACTTAATTGATTTTCTGCAGCCCGTGTCGGTGTCGGTGGCGGTGGCGATATCGCGATGCCGGTTCTTACCTAGAGTCATGTCGAGGTTGTCACTGGTCATGGGAACGGCTCCCGTATCTGCTGGCGCTGCCGGCTGGAGCAGCTGTAGAACCTGGAATTGGAATTGGACGTGGAAATGGAAATGGGAAAAATAATAAGAGCGCGACTTGCGAGTGCCACAACAACAACAAGTACGGGGACGGCGTGGTTGATTTTTCAACTCAACCGCACGCCGAACGTCTTATGACGCCCGCCACCCGCCGCCGACGCACTTTACGCGGAGAATTCCAAGTATCGGAAACCGAGAACCGGACAGAACGGAACACGTCGACTCACCGCAACAAGGGCCACGCAGGGCCCGAGCTTTCGGATTCTGGCTCCAATCATTCTGGGGACAGTGGGTGGAAGTGGACTCTGGTGCACCGGTGGAAAATCCAAGCGTTCGAATGCAATTCAGTCACACATCAGCTGGAATGGAATGGATGCCACTGGGCTAGGCGCACTGCAAACGTAGCCACAACAAAACTTTTTACAATTTTTTATCGGTCTCTACTGGCCAGAGTTGGGTTTTATAGCAGTGTGCCCGTCGCACGGCCCTTGTAGCATACCGTCCGGCTAAAGTCAATACCAGAACAGTGGTATATTCAAAAATAATACCAAGCTCGCATATATAGCCCCTGATTTTTACGATTTCTGCACATTTGAAATGCCCCATTGAAGGATTTTTATTTGTTTTTACTTCTAAAGTTTAGTTAAGCCGATTTATAAAGTTGATAGCTACTAAGAATTACTTTATAAAATACTAAAAAATACTCCATGCTCTAACTGTTTATTTTTGTACGTTTGTTTGTACCATTATGCCTCTTCCTACCACCTTAAAAATTACAAGAATTCCCAGTGCGGCATAAAGTATTACTGGCAAATAAAAATAAAAAACAAGAATAGTTTTTAAATAAAAAATAAGTTCAATAATTAAGTTAATGTGCCCGCTCTTCCGATGACGATTGTTGTTGCAGTGCCGATAACGATACCAATTACCGATACCAATAAATCCCAAATGGAAACAAAAAAGTGTAAATGAATACATATGTATGTGCAACAATATTTGCGAATCTTTGTTTATAATATCTGACGTTTATGGATTTTATGGTGGTAAATAGAGCGAGTTAGAAGCGAACAGTGTTTTCAATACGGAAATAAACGCAAAGCCAATTGTTCCGAAGCTACATACCACCCCGAACCAAACGTTTTTGTGGACCTCGAATGTGTGTGCATACATATGTGACGATTGTTCTGTGTTGTTATTGTTGCTCTTCTTCGCTACACACGCATTAATGTTTAATTATTTTGTTTATGACAACATACTAGCTGCTGCTTTTGCTTCTGCTGGAAGTTAGTCGTTGAAAGCTCAAACGGCGAGGATTTGTTAAGCTCCAACAAGTACTATAATTCGACATTTTTTTTCTCCGCTTATTGGTTATGGAATTACGATAATCTATTTGTATACATACATACATACATACAAGCGACGATCTATGTATTGCGCACCTTCTCTACGCCTGTGTGCGTTCACATAAACGGATGCATATATGCATTCGCATTATCTATATTGCCACCACGACACTCAAATATTAACTTCGATTTTGTTCTAAAAGTGTTGGTTGTGCTTAAATTTCCATAAAGACACACACAGACGCACACTGAGCGAGTAATGTGTATTGTATGCCTTTGTATGTGCACTCAACAAAGTATGTACATACGTATGTACGTACGTACGTACATCGCAAAGAAGGCAGAGATTGTCGCCGTCGTCGTCGTCCTACATCCAACATATGTAGAGTGGATTGGCTTTAAAGGCTCTGTGCCTCGGTCCCAGTTCCAGTCCAGTCCAGTCCAGTCGCAGTCTCAATATGTACAATGCGTCGTCACACGTAATCGGGGCAGGCGGCGGGGGAACGATGGATATTGAGCGATAACCGGATTTCCAATGACACTCGGATCGCCTTGCCCAGGCCTGGCCCCCTAAATATAAGCAAACAAAACAAGATATATTCCGTATACAAGTTACATGCTTACACACCATACCACCTCCTATTCCAGCCGATTCACACAATGTCCGATGGATCGCCGCCTCCGTCAATTTGCTTTATCCGTGCCGCCGAATCGTATCCAAAATCACAAATGGAGAAGGAAGATTCCCAGCTGTTTGTGCCCTTCCAAGAGCGTAAGTTTAAACTACTCCAAAGTCCTCATCCTCACACTCACCTCAACTAATCTCACATGCAGTGTCTGGCGAGAGTATCAAGTACCTGGGACGCACCGATGACGGCGTCCTCGCCTTGTCCAATTACCGCATATTCCTCTCGAAGAAGTCAACCGGCTCCGAGACCTACGTGCCGCTGGGACTAATCGAATCGGTGCAGGTGCGCGACCTGTTCCAGCTGATCTTAAACTGCAAGGACGCCAGCACGGTGCGGTGCTCATTCCAGTCCGCCGAGCAGTGCGCGGACTGGCAGCGCCGCATCCATCTACTCATCGGTGTGCCCGAGACGCTGGAGACGCTCTTTGCGTTTCCCTTTTACTCCTGGACCTGCGACACCATCGGAACGAATGGAGCAACAGCCAATGGCAGTGAGAACGGCCTCTCCAGCAAGGAGCGCACAGCGCTGCTGGTGGCCAACGGCTCGGCAAAGCTCAGCACAGTGCCCACAGCACCTGTGGTTCCCTCGCTCGATCCTGCCGCCGCCGCTGCTGGCGAGACCATGCCCTCGGTGAGCAGCCGCCTGCAGCGATCGGTTCGGTATGAAAGCGACTTCAAGAACGAGGTTGCCCGCCTGGGATTCGACCTGAAGGGCTCGTGGCGCATCTCCACAGCGAATGCCGACTTCAAGCTATGCCCCTCGTATCCGCCCAAGCTGCTGGTGCCCTGCTGCATCACCGACGAGATGCTGCACAACGTGGCCAACTTCCGGGGATCGCGACGCCTGCCGGCGGTGGTCTGGCGACACCAGAAGTCCGGTGCTATTCTGGCTCGCTGCAGCCAGCCGGAGGTCGGGTGGCTGGGATGGCGAAACACCAAGGACGAACAGCTGCTGAAGGCTCTGGCCGATGCCTGTGCCTTCGACAGGGGCGAGCACACCAGGCATTCCGCCTTTCCGAATGCGAATGCAAATGCTAATTCAAGCATCCATCAGACCAAAGGCGCCGCCAGGGACACCACCAACAACTGTGCATCGAGTTCATCGGGGAAGAGTTCGCCATCTCTGGAAGATTCCTCGCACGAGGAACTAACTCTGGATGAAATCAGGGTGAGCCTCTATTTACATGCTATTTAAATGTGATTTTATTATTATATTTATTATCTCAGAAAATCCTTATTGTGGATGCTCGAAGCTATACCTCGGCAGTCACGAATCGGGCACGCGGCGGCGGCTGTGAGTGTATCGAGTACTATCCATGCGCCGAAATAGAGTTCATGAGCCTGGGCAACATCCATGCAATTCGAAAGAGTTTCCATGCTGTCCGCCAGCTGTGCGCCTCCTCGCCCGACGACCCAAAGTGAGTAGAGTCGCGGATCAAATGGAAATGATTGCATTAATTATTAAACATTTTAACAGTTGGTACGGTCAGCTGGAGAAGACGATGTGGATGCAGCACCTATCGGGTCTGCTGGGCGCCACAATGACCGTTGTGCACACCATCGAAAAGAACGGACGGCCGGTTCTTGTCCACTGCTCAGATGGTTGGGATCGAACGCCTCAGATAGTGGCCACGGCGCAGCTCTGCTTGGATCCCTACTACAGGACTGTGGAAGTAGGTATTCTGTTCTAGAGAGGTGAAACCTCAAAGGAAGACCCTGATTGTTTTGTAGTTGTTCCCTTCTACATAAATTCACTTTGTTTTATGTCTATTCACAGGGCTTTCGGGTTCTCGTGGAGCGTGAGTGGCTCAATTTCGGTCACAAGTTTGCCGATCGCTCTGGCAATGGTCCCAACTCCGAGGAGGTCAACGAGCGTTGCCCGGTTTTCCTGCAATGGCTGGATTTGGTTCACCAAATCCACCGGCAGTATCCCTGCAGCTTCGAGTTTAGTTTAGGCTATTTGGTAAGTACTTTACCAGCATTATCTTTGCCTTATCTCACATAATCCATGCATTGCAGATTAAGCTGGCGCAACACTCGCTGTCCTGTCTATTTGGCACGTTCCTATGTAATTCGCTTAGGGAACGCATTGAGAATTCCGTCTTCGATCGAACATTTTCAGTGTGGCCATTTTTAGCGGAAACTATGTATAGAAATCCTCTCTATAAGCATGAGACTGAAAAGGTACACAAATTGTACATCTTTCTAAGAGAACTTTGATGTAATTGTTATCCCTTTTAGGTTCTTTGGCCAGCACACAGTGTGCGGTTTTTATATTTTTGGTCGGACGTTTACCTTGGTAGTTTAGGCAACAAAAACGGAACTGATTTGTCATCATTGCACAGCAATGAAAGGCAAACAAACAGTGCCCACAACGGTGGTGAGTTTGAGCGTATTCCTTCTTTATATTTATACTAATTTCTATATAATATGCAGTTACGATGACAAAGACCAGATCTTCGGAAGACCTAACAACGAACGAGCTGGGACAAAGCACCATTTCGAGAAGATCAAGTGATCCGAACCTCACAGTTGAATCCATGTAGGCGCCATCTAACTGATCTTCTAAAAATGTAATATATAATTGTTATAAATAATTGCAGTGTCACAGATTGCCTGAATGTGAACAATAGCAACTCCATGTTCGACATTCGATCGGAGCAGACGGACAACAGGAACGTTTGTGCCAGTGTCCAGGATAGCAATGCAAAAGACTCCAAAGAACGTGATGTAGATGTTACGGATACGCCCGAAACAGGACAAGGCCCGGCAGATAGAAGCATTCCACAGTTCTACAGCGACCAAAGTATACCAGCCCCTTCAGCACGTGATAAATTGGATAAGGAAGCGGCACAGCAACAGATCCCTCCTGTCCACGAACTAGGTAATCTAAATCACATAATGAAACTGAAACTGATCATTAATTATAATGCTTTCAGATCGACAGCCAGCTCCTCCAAATACAGAAGGTACAAACCATGTCATGTTGTGGCATGGAACAGTCGAAACCAGCACCGATACCCTGATCCAAACCGAAAACAATGGCGGAATCCATGAAAGGCCAACTGGACTGGACAGCACTGATAGCAGCGGCGATAAGAAACCGAAATCTGTCGACGGCGGCAGTAAAATCAGTCAGAGCTATAACAATTTGCCGCGGGTTCACATGAAGCCAACAGTCGCACGGCAGCGAGCCGGAGACCACTTTCCACATCACCTAGACTTGCATGTGTCCAGGCAGAATGCGCACAACACGGCCCGCTGCAAGCAGGAGAATCTAAACAAGAATGCGAATGCGAATGGCAGTTCGGTGGCCGATGAAAGCCTGTACATGTCGCCTGATCTCCAGAGATTCGTGGGCCAGTCATCGCCATTCGATGTACCTTCCATGGTGGGACCCGGTGCCTGCAGCGGCGGTCGAGTGCGTAGGAATACCTTCGGATCCAGTTATAGTCGCGACCTGGGGCACATGAAATTCGCGGGAGAAAACGGCAGGTGAGTTTTAAGGACATTAAATCAATAATATATTAACGGAAGTATGTATATGTAGTACAAATTTATATTTTTAACTAAAAAATAGGTTTATTCTAACGCAGTTTCTTTATACTTTCAGCACACACCATCAATATCCTTCGTCCGGCTTGATTTCGTTGCCCCCGACACCGTTCCAGGAGCGAGCACAGTTCACTATTTCCTGCCCCGATGGTCTGGCACACGGCCTCAGCGAACAAAATATAAGACTTCATCAGATCGTACAAGACCATAAGGTAAGCTCTCTTTTATTTCCGATTCTAGTTCGTATATGTTCTTGACTCGATGGTATTTCTCTTGTTTCCCAGCTGCGCGAGGAGATTTTGCTGCGGGAAATACACGGCATGCGGCTGGCTTTGTTAGAGAAAGGCTGCCCCAGTTGCAACAGCATTATATCGACTAATGTGGAACATGTAAATATAGATTTAATTACGAAAACCTTACACATAATACGTACGCTTGTGCAAGAGTCAGGATTAAGTTTGAGAAACATTCGGGATATGATGGTCACCAAGCCAAGCAGAGTTTATAATTTACATAATATTCATACAGTTCTTTGCGTCGTCTCTAATGTTACATATAAATCTTTCCTATAGGAAAACGGATCAGACATCGTTGAAAATGCTTCAACGTGTTCATGGGAAGCCGTCGAGGAGCGTAGTGGTCCCCCATCGTTTGCCCCTTCCCTGATCCAAGAGAAAAAAGCCTCCAGTGTCCTCTGGGTACCAGATCATGCCGTTTCACGTTGCTCTAGTTGTCAAACTGAGTTCTGGCTTGGACGAAGAAAACATCATTGTCGGTGCGCATTCCTTTGATTCTATTGATCTCTTCAGTTTCATATTAACACATTACCTAAAAACCCGTAGACACTTTGTATCCTAAAGTAAAGATATTTTTTTCTTTACTTAATCAATTTGAATCTGAATACTAAACCTAACTCAACTCAGTACCAAGGACTAGAAAGATTTCCTCTCGAGAGGAAAAGTGCAATATAATTTATCGCGTTCAATATCATATCGAAAATATCGTAGTCACAAATTATTGATATCGGAGAGAATGCTCAAATTTTATATTATAAAAAATATTAATTTAAAAAAAGTTTGCACAGTTTGATATATGAAACAGAATATATATTTATCTCACTATATCGCATTAACATCAATTTCGTATCGTGTCTCGCAACAGTCTTGATAGATCTACATTTTTTGCCAATCGTATTTCGAACTGAGCTCTTTGAACTCCTCTGATCTGATTTTCATTTTAATACCTAAAAATATAAATACATTTTGTAGGGAGAAAGTTTGTGTGCGCAGAATTTGGCAATATTTCTCCTGCTTGGACAAAGTTTACTTTTCTTTAAACTGCCGGGGGAACACCACTCTAAAATCGATAGAAGAATGTCCAGAATATTCTAAGAAACACTCAAAATTTTCACTATTTTCTGTCAGGTGTTTTTTTTTTACTGTCATGAAACAGAGCTCTTAAAATCTACTCAACTTAAAACGAATGATAAGAGGGACTAACTGAGAGGATTCTTTGATTTTATTCCGAAATATGAACCATTTTTATTTAAATCTAGAGTACATAGTTGCTGTCTAGATCTATTCTTCAATATTTTTCTAATTAAGAACCAAAAGCATCTTTTATTTATACCAGTTATGTGAAAGTGTGAAACAAAATACTTATAAGGACGGCAAGCTTTGTAAATTAATAAACAAGGATCGTCTTGGGTTTGTTGTGTTATTCCTTTTTTTTTGTATTAATATATGTGGATTGATTTTTAATTTATTTTGTTTCTTGCAGGTTCAGTTTGATGTCAAAATAAAATATATAAATTAAAAAATATAAACAAAATGTGAGAACTCAGGAAAAGCGACGAAATTATTATAAATATTATATTTGCAATCAAATGTTTACTGTTCGGTCTTTTAGTTTAAATATAATAAAAAGAAAAAGGTTATTAGTAAAAAGCAGAGCTTGTCCTGTCCTAAAACTCCAATTATTGGGATATATTAGCTGTGGTGGTGTTCCCCCTTTTAGGAATTCAAGACACACTAAAGTTTTTATGTTTAATCTTTACTTTACTATTTAAAAATGCCAATTCATGGTTTCTTTTTGTTTAATTTTAATTCCAGATCATGTGGCGAAATTTTCTGTGCTGACTGCTCGGAGTTTTGGGCGCCGTTGCCATACGAAAAGCTATTCAACCCAGTTAGGCTATGCGGATCCTGCTACACGACGGTCACAGCCAATATCCAAGAGTACGCCGCTGCTGTTCCACCTGAGGCCGAGACGAGGACGAGGTCCCTTGCCGATTCCTAAGAGCTGTTCCCAATTAATCCAATTAAGACTCCTCTGTTGTATCAATATGTACATACCATATATAATAACATATATACTCAAGAACAATATTTATTGCCTATGTGTTAGCACCATTATAGCGAGAAATTCCCTTGTGCGTTTGTATAGAACACGAAATTATAGAATTTTGTTAGAAATATCTGCATGTATATATATCTATATGTATATGTATGATCTATGGACACGATTGTAAATTATAATATAAATTTAAATGCAATGGGTGCCCCGCAATAAATTTTATTGGTTTGTGTATGTCTTGGAGAATTCCGTGCTAGTCTTTCACCTGCTCCCCAGCTCTAAATTACAACTACAACGTGACGGAGGATTACAGAGGTTTTCTATGCCTTTAAGGACTTTAGGATCATACCTGATCGACCAATCTGTCTGCCGGCGACTTTGTTATGGCTTTACTAAGTAATGGGAATAAATATGCCATGAACCAAGATGATAATGAAAATGTTTATTGAAAAATATATATAAAAACTAAGAATAACAAATCTCTAATTCGTATTTGAGCCAGATTAATATCTATTGTGATTTTGATTTTAATATAATTAACGTGCACTCACAACTTAACTTTTTTAGTTTATAAGACCGATACATAGGCATTGCGTGTCTTCAACTCCTCGGTTAATCTGACAATGGTCATGTGCCGGTTGGCCAGCTTGACGGCCATCTGCGCTTCGCTCTTCTTGCACCGTTCGTAGTCCACCAAAAAGATCTCCTTTTTGCGCAATCTACAAAGTCACAAAAATATTGATCAACAAAAGAGGAAATGAGCTTCTGGAAGCCAAAGTCGGACAATGGTTTGCAATTTAATCAGGGCTCCAATTTTATATTGATTATAAAATGTGTTAATTTCAAATTCTTTGTTAGTTTTTACTTTGTTATTTTTACATTTGAATTTGAGGGGGTAGATATTGCATTTTTTGAGTTTTGTATTAATAAAGACTTATGTCTTAAAAACATTGTATCAAGGCTTTACATTATTTGACATTTAAAATTTTTGTTTGATTAAAACCTGGCCATAAACTCTAGCAAGCACACCCATTTTTTAACTCTAATATTAGGCAGATTTTTTTAAAATTCTGTGCGTTTTAAATGCCTTTCAAGTAAACTCACTCTTCATGTAACACCGAGAGCTCAAACTTAAGATTGGCAATGTCTTGGTCCTTGTCCGAGTGGGCCAGGCTGCTCTCAATCAGCTGCTTGTGAAGTTTCTTGTTCAGCTTCTCGGTCTGCAGTATCTTTTCCTTCAGTGAGCCAATAACCTTGTCCCTGTGGGCAAGCTCCTCGTTTCCATTGTCAATAGAGCAGACTGCAGGACATTGCATTGAAATGTAAAAACAGATAGAATATCAACAAATTATATTATTATATTTAGACTAAAATAACTACTGATACTCACATGTCTGTGTGAAGCTCGTCTTTGAACCCGAACGCAATGTGCAGGGATCCCTGTGAGTCAGCAAATTGAAGCGCTCTTTTATACGCTTCAAGGTTCGCTCCCGCTGCAACTCGGCATATGACGGAATAACCATTAAAGAGGGACAGATGTCCGGGGGAGGAGGTTTCGTCACCTTCGAGGCTTTTTTTTCTTCAAGGATGTGTTATTTGATGTGTTATTTGGTGTCATTTGAAACTCTTAACTTACCACGCACAGTCTTAGACATGTTCAAGTTTTCGAAATTTAGTGTAAATCTGCAAAAGAAAGTTAGAAAACACCTAATTTGTAAACTATAAAAATAAATGAGTTTTGAAGGAAATAATAATACGAATTTTGATGATTTTGAATGCGTCCAGTTTTGAAGTTTACTCGACCAAGCTCTGAAGCACACTGAATTTATGGAAAGCCTTGTCTAAAAATGTTATTTTTAATTTGACATGTAAAGTCTAAGGCCCATGTGATTTCTTATTTTAAAAAAAATCAGGAAAGCTGCAAATGGAACTTTCTGAACCTTCAATATGTTTTTTTAAGGATCAGTAACGGCAACCCGATCTTTCATCTCTTGAATTTATATCGATATTTTTCTATATACTATAGGAAATTTTGGGAAAAACGTACTTTTGCTGTTTTACATAAAAATATCTGGCTTATAGGTCTGATACCGGTTTCCAAAAGCTGTTGGATCTTGGTTTCGAGTTTTTCAATATTCAAACATAACGTGTGAAACGTAACAAAGCAGCCCTGGCTTGGTAGAAGCGATAGTACGACGTAGCTTTTTGGGTCAGCCCTGAAAGCGGTGGTGAATTTAATGGGACCTAAATTTAATTTTAAGGCTTTTAAATATGTAATTTATACACTAAAATGTTGCTGATATTATGCAAAACTAAAACTTAATGTACATATTTCAGCAAATGTATTTTAAAGCATTTCGTGACTTAACGTCAATATATCGATAGCATAACGTTAGGGGCATTCGTTGAGGCCAAAAGCTAAACTTCTCAAAGCGGGAATTTGAAAATGTAAAAAACAAAATATTTAATTCAATAACTACAGATTCTTCAAAAGAAACGCATACAATTTTAGCAAATGTCTGTTTTTCTAAATCTAACAAATACCATTTAAAACAGTTTCGAATATTAATTTCAGTTTAAGTTTATAAATTGTACTAATAATACAAAATATATTAGTATCTGGGAATACCTTAAGCCAGATACATTAGCCATTACATTTTATATGTATTATTTAATGCCCAAGTTATTAAAATATGATACAAATTATGAATCGCTCTTCTTCTGGCAAGAGATTGCGTTGCTGCTGCCCTAAGAAGTGATATAACACAGAGCACCGCTGGCATCGAACACCCCATCGCGGGCGTAGTATCGCACACGTTGTCATACACGATGGTCTTTTTCGGTGCAACCCTGGTCCGCCACTTTCGGCACAGCTCGGCAGCGGCATTTCACATTGCGGAGTCCGCCATTTTAACTAAAAAATCTATAACCCTAGCTTCGTCAGCGAGCAGTGTGAAGAGAGGTCAGTTGCAATTTGGAATTCAGCTTGTTCGCGAATATTCGAGAGCGTCGAAGATGAGTACTTTGCCTAGGGTATTTTTTGACATGACCGCCGATGGCGAGCCCCTCGGTAGGATAATCATGGAGGTGAGTTTAATTAATTTAAGTGCTGCAACGGGACACGATTTTTTTCTTTTAAATTCAATTTTTTGCTTGCAAAGTTTGTGAAAGTACGTGTGTAAATGGCGAAAAACACGTGATTTCATATCGCCCTTTTGCCGCTGAAATGCATATGTGTGTGCGTGTGTATGTATAGGTGAATGCATTCGGATGTGTGTATAATTAGCATCCTTTTGGATCAATTTCGAGAAAACGTGATTTTTCAAGTTTGTCCGAGTTGTCCCTTTGAACTTGCGGCGTAAAGCTTGTAGTACTTTCCGTGCACACTCATGCACATGAGTAATCGTATGACGGTGCACTCCCCTAAATGTACTTTGAATGCTATCATCATGCACATCTGTGTACGAAATACGGTTTCTGGACACAACGCTCTATGCAGTGGAATTTTTTCAAACTTAATTGAGGTGTCGGCAAACGTGTGCGCGTGTATGTGTTTGCTGTTTGCCGGTATATATCTGTCTGTATACGCATGTACATCGGTGTGCGGTGTACATTTCTCTCGTGCGGCTGTATGCGTGTGCGCATATACACGCATACATAACCTCTAAGCGGACACACTAGCACACACACGGCGAGTCTCACGGTGTGCATGAGAGTTTAGTAAACCCGTTTGCAAGAATGAACTTAAGATTAATTCCGCTGATGATGTAATTGGATACAGTACACACATATGGTCATTTTGGTATGGCAAGAGTTTGGCGTTGCGCGCCGCCGCCGAGTTATATTTTTAGTAGCCTGGGGCGCCTGCGGTCAATTTGCCGGCAAAGCGACCGCCTAGGACTCGTGTGCTGTATATACACACGTGCATATCTACATATACATATACATATCTATCTGTGGACAATCACACATGTGTGCCTGTGTGTGTGTGTGCACCACCTCAATTGATTTTCCTTGCTTATCTGCGGTGGCGTGTGAACTCATTTGCATACTAATCGATATACCTCTGCTCTCTCTCACCTCTCGATCTGTCCTGGTGCTGCTCGATTTAGCTGCGCTCCGACGTTGTGCCTAAGACCGCCGAGAACTTCCGGGCCCTGTGCACCGGCGAGAAGGGATTCGGCTACAAGGGCTCCATTTTCCACCGCGTCATCCCGAACTTCATGTGCCAGGGCGGCGACTTCACCAACCACAACGGCACTGGCGGCAAGTCCATCTACGGCAACAAGTTCCCCGACGAGAACTTCCAGCTGAAGCACACCGGCTCCGGCATCCTGTCGATGGCCAATGCGGGCGCCAACACCAACGGCTCGCAGTTCTTCATTTGCACCGTGAAGACCGCCTGGCTGGACAACAAGCACGTTGTCTTCGGCGAGGTCGTCGAGGGCCTCGACGTGGTCAAGAAGATCGAATCGTACGGCTCGCAGTCCGGCAAGACCTCCAAGAAGATCATGGTGGCCAACAGTGGCTCCCTCTAAGCGGACCGCGGCGGCGATCCATTCAACCAGCAAGCGTACTGTTAAGGCGAAAAAAAAGAAACCATTTTGCATTTGCATTTGCAACTCTTTCCCCAGCAATTATATATTTTTTTTTTACAAATTACTGTAATATTACGAAATACAATACAAAATATTTTCAATAGAGACGAGACGCATGTTTGAATATATTGTATTCCTCCCACTCCGGGTCTCTGGCCCATCCAGATCCAATTGTATTCGGGGGCCCAAATTCAAAGATTCCATAAAACGAAATGAAATAAAAGTGAAGCCAAGTCTGTGTAAGCTGCGCCCAGAAGAGCGAGAGTTGATTCAAACTTGTAACGTCCACATTCCTTCTAAAGCAGCAGCGTTCGATCGATTGCGTTCGAAATTAGCCCAAAGCGTTGTCTCTCCTCTAAGCGTTAATTACCAACATAATGTTCTAACCATGTTCCACGATATGTACCGGAATCGGAATTGTATTTTCGTCTTAATAAAGAAACGTAAATAAACGGCAACCTTAACTACTGAGAATCGAGTGTGTCTTTAGTTGGGAGGAAGCCTCGGCTTTATTGGAAGAATATCTCGGAGCTGCTGAGGGTGGCGTACAGGAGATTGTACTCGTGCTCGTAGGCATTCACATGGTGCTCCGTGATGGCCATCGTCTGCGAGAGCTTCTCGTGCGTTGGCGTCGTCGCGGACGCCTGCTGGCCTGCCAGCAGGTTGCGCACCTTGGCGCGCTGCTCCTTCAGCTGCTGGGCGGTGGTCTGGCTCCAGCCGAGCTCATGGAACTCGCCCTGCTGGTTCAGCATGCTCAGGATGTAGACGAGGCCGACGGCGAAGCCATCCTCGAAGAGCGACATCTTCGACAGGTCCTTCTGGTGGATCTTCAGCTTCTCCTTGACCCGGTAGTCAATGTAGTTCATGATCAGCGCCGGCGTGATGAGAAAGAAAGTCTTTAAATGATGATTGTGGGGATTGCACAGGAATGGCTTGAAGCCTTGCACCAGCAGCTGGAATGGATAAGCAGGATTATCGTCTAATAAGAGCTCGTTCTGAGTACTCTTTACCTTGAAATAGTTTGTGTTGCCCGAGTAGCATTCCCTCATGTGGCCCACACTCTTCTCGTACTCCCTGATGGCGCTCGCTGTGGCCTCCATCAGCCCCTCTCGCACCTCTTCTCCTGCGCCAAACTGACTGCCCACCTTGGGCATGTAGGAGCGGCTCCTGTAGTTGGCGTTCTTGCTGCCCGCCTGCAGGAGGCGAACGTAGCCCACGGCATTACCTTCGGGAAACAAATAAATAAATTGAGACAATTATGTAAGAAAACAAAAGAGTAAACACTAACCGACTTGGGTGATGACCTTCCTGAACAAGTCCATGTAGGTCTCGCCATTGCTGGCAAAGCCCAGCTTGCGGATCTTCCTGAGGAAGTTCTCGGCCCGCTCGTACGGATACGACTGGTAGGGCTTGTTGTGCTTGTGCTCCGCGTGGAAGCGCAGCTCCTTGAGCAGACGCGACTTGATCTGCTCGTCGTGCAGGAAGGTGGAGAAGGTGTAGAACTTCTGGCGCAGAAACTGGTAGATGAAGTTAACCGTGGTATTAATTATGCCCGAGCCGTGCGTCTGCACCGAATTGGCCACATGCCGGGTGCCAATGATGTCCAGATGCTTCCCCTTGCTGTGCGTCTCCACGAACAGCTGCAGGTTCATGTTGTAGGCGTAGGTTGAGGCGAACGTGTGGATATTCCGCATGATCTGCAGCACATCGATGCCCTGCGAAAGGAAAGAACTGAAGATTAGAGGAACTTGATGCAAGTAGACTATAGTTTCACCTGGTCTATGATCTGGTTGGGCAAATGGTCGTCGATGGGGCGCAGCTGCAGGACCTTGCTGGCAAAGTGTCGCATCTTCTCGTACGTTTTCCAGTCGTGCGGGGCAATGGTCGTCAGGTTGTAGAACGTGGCCGTGAAGTAGTTCTCAAGGTTATCTGAAGGCAAGAAGGATATATCTCGTGGGAATTGGGGCGCGTAAATATATACAAAGAGCTGCTGCTAACATCAACAAATCAGCGCCAATGGAAATATAAAGTAAACAAACAAACATTATTGCTCAGATAAACAAACAAAGGGACGCCGAGCAAAGTGTAAACAAAAATGGTGAGCAGAAACCGCATACCTTACATTTTGTGATTAATTTAATTAGCAAAAATGTTGCGAGCATTCTTTGCACCTCTCCCTCTCCGTACCTCGTATGATATTGTAGTCTCCGCCAAATTCCAGGGCCGCCGCATGGATGCAGTGGCGATAGTCCAGGGCAGTCTGCTGAAAGGGCTGATCCTGGCTTTGGAACAGATGCGACAGCGTCTCCATGCGCAGAAAGAGCTCCAGGTGTGTCCGCAGGAACTCGATCATCAGGCTATTGGCCGATGGCTTTGGCGTGGACTGCTCACAGCTCCCGAATATGGCCATGCTCTTCTCCAAGTGATAGCTTACAGCCACAAGGTTCTAAAAGAAAGGATTTAGTTGAGAAGGAAGGCAGAATTACAGCATTTACCTGTAGAGCGTAAGGATTGCGCTGCAGCTCGGTGAACTCCTTGAGCAGCGATGTGCTGAGGAACCAGTAGTTGTATATGAGGCTCGAGGAGTCCAGCTGCTGCCGCATGTCGCTGCCAAAGCTGTTCAGATTGCTGGCCCGCTGAAGGATGGAGGGAAAGACCTTTAGCTTGTCGGCGGGCAGCAAGCGATCCTTGTCCAGGAACTCGCCCACTGCCAGGTCAATGAAGGTCAAACGTTTCCTGCTCGGAAAGCCCAGTATCGACTTCTCGGCCAGCTTCATCGTTGACAGAAAGTTGACCTTGCGCTGCAGCAACTTTAGGTCAACGATCTTCTTCCTTGTCGTCTGGAGCAAGTGCAGGACTCGCTGCTTCTGCCACTGGATCAGGGAGCTGGTGAAGCGCACAAAGTCCACCTGGTTCGACTCGAACACCTTCTGCAGCACCTTCAGGTACTGCAGCAGGCGGCACAGCACAAACCAGTCGGACTTGGAGAGGGGCGTCATTAGCGCAACATGGCGGTTAATCAGCGAGTCGGCCAGGCGGGTCACCTGCTCGGCGTACGATTGCCCGTTGAGGATCAGTTGAGAGAAGGTCTTGAGGCGTCCAAAGACCCCGGCATCGAGCACCCGCTGCATGCCGATCGACCAGAGCGAAATCTGGACGCCCAACTGGCGGCAGCTCCTCAGGTCGCTGCTCTTCATCTTCTCCAGAACCGAACTATGCGCCTTTCCTCCTCCCTGGAAGTCCTGAGTTCTGGTTGGGGTCTTCAGCAGCGTCTTGGCATGCTGCGCCAGGAAAGCAGCTGGCGACCAGTAAACGCTTTGATTCAGGGGCAAGCGCTGGTGCCTGGCAACCAGATCGGACACGTTCCGCACCAGTTTCGCCTCCATCTGGACGCCCAGTTCGTGAAGCACCGCCACGAAGGCCACCAGGCGAATCAGGTGCTTGGGCTCCTCGAAGTTCCCGAATTCGTTGTTCTGATTCGCATCGATTTGAAGGAGCATCTTCCGGAGGTAGGCATTGGCGTGCTGACTGATGTGGCTCACATCCTTGGGGCTGAACTGCTTCTTCAGCTCCAGCAGGCTATCTAAAAGATGCTAAGCAACAAACATGGATTACAGCTAAAGCAATGCAACCCGATTTCTCCCATTACCCGAAAGAGATCCCCCGCGATCAGGCTCTCGATTTCCGCCAGCGATGTCCGCAGGCCCGCCAGCTCAAAGCCAGAGCACTGGTTGGAGGTGAGTCCGGCATTGGTGAGCGTTACCAGCCACTCCTTGTACAGCCTCCACTTGACCGCAATCTTCGACTGAATCGCCAGCTCGCTGAAGACCACGGCGTGCTCCAGCAGCTCGCTCATGCAATCAAAAACGGTCTAAAAAATAAAGAGAATATAATTTAGAATGTGTTCAAAGATTTGAATCTTACTCACAAATATATTGGAAGCTGGCACGCTGTCGGCGGCGGATGATATTTGCCGCCACAGATTCTGGAGTATCGCAACGATGCGCTTCAGCAGGAAGAACACTTGGCAGAAGAACTCCATGGAGCCGCTCATGCGGAATAGCGGCCCCTCTAGCCCGGCACCGTCCGGGGAAGCAGAACTTCGCACTTCGTCCAGCAGCCGGAAGTCAGTGAACATGAAGGCCAGCTGGTATTGCCTTGCCGTGTGGGCCAGGTCCCGGCACTGATTGCACAGGTTCGCCAGCGTCGTGAGGGTCTTGTTCGCCAGCAATTCCGACTCCTCGAAGCTCATCTCCGAGACGGCGGATGACTCGCTTCGTCCAAGGTTCAGCTCGATCACCGGCGCCATCGATATGGGGGAAACGGAGTCGGAAAGCTGGGAAGCGGGCAGTTTGTTGCTTAACAACTTCAATTTATCGTCGTGCTCCTCCATAAACGAGCCATAGTTCTTGAGGATATCCTCCGCAAAAATTGCTGTGGCAGAAATTTAATTAATTTAATCACAACTTAATCATGTTTCTGTACGTACACAGTGGGGTCTGCTCCTGCTTCATGTTTGCGGAATTGAATATAAATGGTTTTACCACGACCCCAAGGAATATGGCCCGCCCTGTGTGTAGATAAGACGAACAAATTATTTTTTATTGTTATTATTTTGATTTTTCTTATTAGTAATTGGCTATCGATTGGCCAAATAATCGATTGTAATAATCACAATTTCGATTGTTATGGGATTGTTAATCCATCTCTAGCAAAGCGGCGTTGCCAGATAGCTGAATTCGCACCGCAAACCAATTACTATTTGCAAAAGCATTGATTTGCCGGGTTTGCAGCTTAAAATGGCAGCCAAAAGCGCCGAAAAAGAAAAGAGCGAGGGCCAGGAGCCCGCCGCCGCCACAGTGGAGAACGAGAATCCTTCGGATGCCACCGAGCCGGCCGGACAGAAGCCCAATGACACCGCAGAGGTGGAGACCACGACGCCGGCGAAACGCGATGGAGGACGCAAACGAAAGCGGCATTTGTTCAACTCGATTCGCAGCCAGATGGAGTTCTACTTCGGCGACGCCAACCTAAGCAAGGACCGCTTCCTGCGGCGCTATGTCGAGCAGGATCCCTGTAAGTAGCCAGCACTATCAGAGCCTCCAGCCAAGTGTTACGAAGAACGTTTTTCCCTTAGATGTGCCTCTCGAGGTGTTCCTCACCTTCAACAAGATCAAGACACTCACCCAGGACGTGCAGCAGATTGCCAAGTCGCTGAGCAACTCCCAGCTGCTGGAGCTGGACGAGTCGGGCCTGAAGGTGAAGCGGAAGACGAAGCTGCCGAAGCAGCGCGACGTCAACGACAAGACGCTGTATGTGGAGGCTTTGCCGGCAAATGCCAGCCACGATTGGCTGAAGGAGGTGTTCAGCCGATACGGGCCGGTGGCCTATGTCTCCCTGCCCCATTATCCCGGCACCAAGAAGATCAAGGAGTTTGCCTTCATTGAGTTCGAGAAGGCCGGTTCCGTGGAGAAGGCGGTCAAGGCCTTTGCTCAGATTCAGGGTGTGCTCTCCTCGGAAACGGACCCCAGTGAGCTGGCCAGCGTGCGATCCTTCCAGCAGCAGCAGCAGCAGCAACAACAACAGGAGCAACAGCAGCAGCAGCCGCAGGAGGAGCTCACTGAGTCGGAAGATCCTCCCAAGAGAAACCTTAAAAGGGAAATCCCCGACAAGAGCGGAGACGGTGTCGAGGCGAAGCGAGTCAAGCTGGAGGAGGAGCAGCCGAGCGGAGTCTCAACGGCAGAGGAAACAGCCAGCGAAACGGATGCGGAGGCCACAGCGGAGGCCTCCGAGCAGGATGGCAAGCCGGAGGCGACGGACGCCAAGAAGCGGCGGCGCAAGCGCAAGAAGAAGGTGATCGTGGACAAGCCGAACATTGAGCCCAGCGCCCTGGAGCTCAAGGTCCTGCCCAAGACCAGCTGGAGCAGCCTGCGCAACAAGTACTTGAATCTGCAGCGTCGCCTGGTCAGCGAGGCCAAGAGCAAGCAGTGGCGCGAGAATCACCCGCAAAATCAGCATCAGCACCACCATCACCACCATCCTCATCAGACCCACAGTCACCAGAATCCGCCCCAGCCGAAGCCAGAAGCCGTCAAGGAGGAGGAAGCCAGCGCGGAGGTGCTGAGTGACGGCGGCGGTGAGCCTGGAGGAGGCGGCGGAGGCGGTAACGGCGATGGAGTCCCAGTGCCCGTCAAGCGTCGCAAGGCCGTGCACAAGATGAACATGAACTTCTATGGCGCTGGCGGCGTAGATGCCACCAAATCCGAGGAGCCCTCCCAGGAGCGGACGCCCCTCTTCAAGTACGAGCCCGGTCTGATCGTGGAATGCACCCTCCTCGAGCCCTGCACGAGTGTCAAGGAGTTCAAGGCCGATATGCGCCAGTATCCGGACATCAAGTACGTGGACATCAAGGAGGGCGACCAGGTGGCCCAGCTGCGCATGGCCACACCCGTGGCCGCCGAGGAGCTGGTGCGGCAGGTGAGCTGCGCGGAGCGACAGCTGAAGGTGCTGCGCGGCCAGCCCGAGACGCTCTACTGGCGCAAGATCGAGCAGGATCGCGAGGCGAAGCTGTCGAAGAAGGTGCGTGTCCAGCAGAAGCGCGGCAGGGAGAAGATCTCCAAAATGCTGGCCAAGCACATCAAGTTCGATGATGCTGACGAGGGGGGAGGTGATGGGGCTACCATCGATTGAGTGATAGAGTAAGTGAGGAAAAAATAATAAGGAAAAACCTTTTGAGACAACTAAACGGTCTGATTTGTTTTATAAACAATAGAACTTGTATGGTTAGGAAGTACTGATAGAGAAATATATATTTTATTTTCAATTGTTGATGAAACTGCCGAGAAATAAAACCGAATAGAATTTAAAGCTTTGACTATGCTTATTTAGGAAGTATTGTATTAGATTTGATGAAGAACACATTGTGAATTAAGGTAACTTTCTATTTCCTTGTTCAGTTTTGTTTTATTATTTACTCAGTTGCCTAAAATTGCATATTTTTCCCTGATAAGGAGTTCTCTTTAATAAGCAGACAGTTAATTTGATAACATCTTGGAAAAATCTGTAAAAGTTCGACATTTTACACATAAATGTGTTATATCTCAAATGATATTGTTTCCATTTCAAATAATACAATTTCTAACAGCAAAAGAATTCAATTATCCTTCCTTGCTTTCTCTTTAATCCCCCGATTCTTTCTGTGACAGATTTGTGACATAAATATCCGATTTTCTTACTGATTTGCGTTTTTTTTTAGAGGTTTCCATCAACTAGAAAGAGATGGTTGTACGTAATAATTAATTATTTTAATGTATCTCGACTTCTTCCCATCATAAATTAACTTCAAAAGTTTGCATTTATCTTACAATAAAATCATATTTATATTTCAGTTCATTCCATCAACCTTCCAAAGGTTAAACACTCTTCCTCACAATCCTTTTAATCATTAAATGTTATTACTTATTACTTTTAATGGAAACATTGTCTCTAGTCTATGCTTTTGGCGTTCACAATTCCCTTTTTTACCAGTTTTCCCCCTCAAAAAGTCCAACTAAATGTACAGTGAGCCATCCGCCGGACCCAGGTAATGCATCGAGATGAGCAGGACATCGATGATCGTCCAGACGCCGAGTCCGCCGAAGCTGAACAGCTTGCCGATGCCCTCCTGCCAGTGGCCCAAGTAGAAGCGATCGGCCCCGAAGCCGCCCAGAGTGAGGCTGATGAGGAGGGCGGTGCTCCAGCGGTAGCCCTGCGTCCAGTTGCAGCGCAGGTTGCGGGTGAAGGAGCGGTTGCCCAGGCAGAGCACGTCCTGGTGCACGGTGCAGTTGGTGCGGTAGTACTTGTCCGCTATCGAGTTGCAGTTGGCGTGCTGGTAGCAGTTCTGCTGCCACATCTCCGTCTGGTAGCAGTACCGGCAGTTCATCTGCCGCTGGAAGCTCCGCTCCCCCTGGCACTGCACGTTCCCAATGATCTCGCAGGTCACGTTCACATCCCGCCCGTACAGGCAGGCGTTGTTGTACGCGCACCGGATGCACGGGAACTGCAGGCGTTCGCAGGGCGTGTCCTTGTCGTAGGGACACAGCATGTTATTGTTGTTGTTCCCATTGCTGCTGCCGCTGCTGCTGCTGTGGGCGGTGGCGTTGTCCAGGCTCACGCCGCCGTTCTTGGAGACCAGCGGCGTCATGTGCACCTCGTTGTCGTTGCCATTGGAGTTTCCATTTCCGTTGTTGTTGCTCGTGTTGTCCTTGTGATCGCCTTTGGCATCCGACAGATCCATCTGGTTGCCACCGCTGGCCGTCTCGCTGTTCCTGATCCCCGTCAGCACAAAGATCACGATCAGAGCGATGGCGGAGCGCATGTTCACCACTATGCACTGGCGTTGGGCGGGCATTTTTGCAGGAATTGTGCGAATAAGCCGGAGTTTAATGGATGAGTTCGATGTTATTTGTTATTGTTCTGGCGCTAGAGTGGCCAGCAGGTTGAAAATACCAAACAACTAGAAAGTTGGAAAGCGTTGCCAGATGGCAGGCATTTAGTATTATATGAGCGGGTGCCAAAAAAAAATAAAAAATTGAATTAAACAGGCTTTTCGCGACTGATTGCTCACCCAGTTAGTCCCTTTAAATTATGGAAACGTCATGATAACTTCATAAAAATAACTATATCTCAAAGTACATTATTATCTTTCCTCTCGACACTCAGATTACGGTCACACTTTCAGTATTTTTTCTGCACCAAAAAGTCGCTAGATATAGCGGGAAAATAGCTAAAGTGACTCGGCGTTCCCAGTGCTGCCCATTTAACAGTGATCAGCATACAGTGCTGCCCATTCAACAGCGATCAGCATACAGTGCTGTCCATTTAACAGTGATCAGCATACAGTGCTGCCCAGTTAACAGCGATGAGCGACCAGTGCTGCCAGACAGCGAGTTTCAGCAACCAATGTTGCCAGAGTCTGCGAGTTTCAGCAACCAATGTTGCCAGTCAAAATGTAGAATGTAGAATAAGAAAAAACGGCCAGATTCAGCGGGCAAATGGCTAAATTGGCAGCGCTGGTCATAAAAAAAAAAATAGCAGCGGCGTCGGATCACTCGGGGCGTGTGTTTTAAATAGAAATCCAACTTAAAATTGCGAAATGTGTGAATTACTGTTTGTCTGGCGCAAAGTTGGTTTATTTCAGTAAAACTCCGACGACAAACAACAACAACAAGCAACGGGAAAAAAGGCAAACGGCAAAATTTTTTGTTTGCTCGCTCGCTGCCTGCCTCTCGCTCTCTCTCGCAGCGTGCGTGCGTGTGTGTGTGTGTGTGTGTGTGTGCTTGTGTATTGGTGTGCGTGTGCAGGAGCAGCGTCATCCATATCTACGTCCCTCTCTCTAAGTCCCTCTCTTCTTCTTGCCCCCAAAAGTGAAACATGTTTTTCTGTGGCAACAACAAAAGCCACAACAACAACGGCAGCTGCAACAAACGACAAAAACAACAACTGCAGCAGTAGCAGCTTGTGGAATAATGCATTGAAAACAAATGCAAAGAAGCTCGACAACAACAACAACAGCAACAACGACGGCATCAGCGGCAGCATAGGAAAAATCAAATGTAAGTAACTGCCTCTCTTCTGTTTTTCTGTTTGGTTAGGTTGAAAAGCGAGCACAGTGAAAAGGAGGTGGAGAACGCAAGAGGAAGAGAGTGTTTGCTGGAGAGGGCGATGGCAAAAGAGAAAGAGAGAGGCGTCAGCGACGTCGTTGCTAGACAACAACCACAATAATAATAAAAATAATTGCTCTTGCTGTTTTAGTTTAGTTTTTAAATCAACCCTTTAATTTTCTTAAAACTATTGAATTTTGTAAACATTTATTGAGTTTAATGCTTTTGTTTTTTTAATAATCATATGCCGTGCAAAGCGGTTAGGTTAAATGTCAAAATAATGTTTTACAGAACAACTGAATTGGGGTAGAAATCCGAACCGGTAAATAAAAAAGGTGTAAAATCTCAGTTAACAAAATATCTAAGATCTTCTGTCAAATAATACAAGTTTTAAGTTTTTATAGATTTTATTTTCGGTAGTATAATAAATAACGACAAAATAAACAACAAAAGAGAACCGAGACCAAGAGAGCATAATATTTCCCTTTTTCTCTGAAGAAATCCTCTTAAATTAGCGCAAAAATGACGTCACTTTAGCTATTTTACCACTAGATCTAGCGTTTTAATTTCCAAAATATACTGTTTTCGAAATGATTCTGGCGTTATTTTAGTTTAAATGAATTAAGAAAATAAAAATGTGTACATTCTCGGTTATATTTTGTTTTTCAGAATTTCTTTGCTCATATTTAGCTTATTTTTGCTCAGAATCTAGCTTATACGGTGCTCATAGCCTGACAACACTGAAACGCTTAGCAAGGCAAGCCAATTAGATTTGCCGGCATTTTTGCTCTCCAATTGGAAACGGGGATATTTGGGAAATTTTAGACTGAAATCGGTTAGAAATTACAAGTTCAAAATAAGAGTGTATCTATTGTCACTCGTGACTGTTCCATTACTTCCTTTGTTTTCCGCACTTCTTTGTTCGCTTGTGGCGTTTTTAACGACTTAATTAAATATGTTTGATGTGTTAATTGATGGTTCAAGAATTATAATTGAATTTGTTTGATGGCCCTGTGTTTTTTTTTTATATTTATATATACTTTTTTTTAAATATTGTTTCACTCGCATGTGCTCTCTTGCTTAGCAGTCTGCAAATGCGCGCGCCCTTTCTCTGCTCTCTCGCTTGTTCCTGCTCTCTTCGTTGGTTCACGCTTTCTCTCTCTCTCTAGTCCGTTTCGAGTTTCAAGAAGCGACACTAAAATAGCTGTAAAAAAAAAAACAACGACGACGCAACAGCGCTGCAAAAGGTGGCAACCCTGCTGCAGTTGCACATGTAACTCGCTCGCCGGCCCCTTCTTTCACTTGAAAGAATTTCAGGAATTAAATTATATTATTAATAGTAAAAGTAAAGATGGTAAAAGCACTCAAGCCGCTGTTTGTTATAGATTTCATTTTAATAATGTCTTCCTAACGCTACAAGCTTAAAAATTGTGCATAAATTAGTTCGCTAGTCACAGTGGGTTCATACTAAAACTTTTTCTTATTTGACTCAAAAGATATTTCTTAATCTATTTTTTTACTGTATTTTTTTTATTATTTATTTATTTAATTTTTTTCTAAGAACTTTTCGCTTCACCCTCTGTTGTGGCCTTGCACTCAATAATTTGCTTTTTGTTTACTATTTATCCCAGGAATTACGGCATTGGGATTCTGTGTAAATATTAAATGAAGCTACAGTTTGCGAAAATTGTGAATTTTCAAGATCATTCCTGCCTCAAACAACATAAAAATTAGCACAAACAGAAAATCCCATTGTTTTCCATTGAACTATTAAAATTAGGTGTACAACTTAAAAATATATTATATTGATTTCGAAACATAGATTTTGATAACTGAACAAAAGAGGCAAAAATATAGATTTAACAAGTAGTTCTTCAGTTTCTTCGCTTGAAAGATTACAAATTAATTAAATTAGTATTAAAGTAGACTCTGTTATCGACCTACTACTAGAAAGTTGTTACTTTAAGTCAAGATTATTTAAAATAATTGGTTTAATTAAAGTTCAAAGAGAGGTACAGACTCCTGTTGAAGAATCTTAGTTGAATATGATATGAGCTCTTTATAAGTTATAAATGGAAACGATTTATTTTAAAAACATTCCTTGGGTTTATTTCAGCGTCTTCAGGTCTTCTTAAAATCCCTTATTTTCCCACTCTTTTTTGGTAATTGGCAATTGACACTTGGTACCACTTTTTCCCCTTTTTCCGTCACTTTGGCGTTACTAGTAGCTGCCCCGTAGGGCTAATGCGTATCTAGAATATTTCAATAGTCCCCCAATTACTGCGCAATTGCGACGCTGACGCAGCTAGCTAACTAAACCAACTAACTGTGTAACTAACTACGTAACACGTGTGGCCAAAAGCAGCGAGATGAGGGCGAGGGCGGTGGTGAGGCGACTGTCATTAAATCACAACAAACCAGATGCCTCTACACACGTGCTGCCGAGCGGGAAAGGGAAGGAGAGCGCCGAGGCTAGACCCTGGTGTTTTGTTATTATTATTATTTCGCCGTCTAATCACTGCAATCAATGTATGTGCAACAATTTAGCAGGGAAGGATTGAAAAATTTATCATTCGATTAATGCGTAAATATTCAGATAGGAATGCAAACTATAGCTGGGAGAAATACACCCTCACACTACTTAATTCCTAATAGTTTATCCACAAATTGAATTATCGTTTAGGTATTATTTTTCTTAGGAAATTAAATGATTTTTATATAATTATAATAGATACATATACTTAATCGTGGAGTATGCACCATTTTTTAGTTTATATTATTTTGACCTCAACATATATCATTTCGACGTTATCTCTCTTATTATTTGAATCTTGACACACATTGTTTTGACCTTAGTTGTAATCATTCCAGCAAAATGACGTTTGAATGCACAAACATTTTGCAGATATAAGAAATAGTTTTTTAAAAATATATTCCGACTCAAATCATGTTTATACTATGTCGCTGATGTTTTCAAGAATATAGTACCATCAGTTTTAGAAATAGGGAAAAATGTAGTTTTGACTTTAAGTCATTTTCGTTAACTATTCCTGCATTTATTATATGTTGTTGTTGTTGTTGTTTATGCAGCTACTTGTTGTCATTGCTGCTGTTGCGATTTTGAAATTTTCAATGCCACTGTCAAAGCTGCGACGTCATCCGTCATCAATGAATGCGCAGTTTTGAATTACACAAGCGCCGCACCGCACCGACTGAGCAAATAAAAAGATATATAGAGCCATTAAAGATCACCGGACATTCGCGCGGATTCTTATAGAAGGCTTTGAAAGAAATACCTTTATATACATTTATATCCCTTCAGAAGTTTGCAACGCATATATATTTTTGATCAGCATCAATATCCGAGATGATCTTTCAATATTCATCCGTTTCTACGGAAACTAGTATCTAGTATCTTAATTTTTGGGGAATAGTTTTCTTTACATTCTCAGATCCGACAAGCAGATGAGCATTTTTTCGGATTCTAAGAATTTTGGTCTTAATTTTATAAATATCGGAAAACTTATCAATAAGCTGCGGAAGGAACGATCGGTTAATGTAGAGAAAAATGAAAAACTTGGAATTTTTTGAACTTTTTTTTAAGAATTTAGATTTATTCTAAAATTTTTATATTATATTTTTAAATGTTTGATTTATCTCCTGCTAGTTTTTATTTCTTTCCACTTAATCGGATCGGTTCTTTATGCAATCTGCAAGTGTATACAACATTCAGTGTGCATCCTTGTTTAATTTTTTATATTTAAATGAATATTTTGTCAAATATTTTAAGGATACTTATATACATCTAATACTTCATAAATATACACAGTGAGAAATCTTTGTAAACAACTTGTCGATCTTTTCTTACATTATTCCTTTGAATTAGAATAACGTTTAATTTGATTAGGCACATAAAAAACAATATTTAAGACACTTTCTGAAAAATACAAAAATATAATATGAATATATAAATTGTATGAATTGTTTTTCCAATGATTAAACAAAATATTTAGGACAAATCTTTAATTTTAAACCTTTTAAACTTCTCGTACGGTATTTTGTTTAAGTTTAATTTTCTTTGTCTGCTTCCGCTGCCACTTGTTAGTGTTTATATTTTAAATTCGCACATTTTTGCGCTATTGCGTATTGAGCAAAAATCAACTTTATTAATTGACCTTGTGTGTGGGCACGTGTGAGAGTGTGTGTGTGTGTGTTTGTGTATTTGTGGGAGGAAGATGGGAAGAGAACAGAGCAGAGCTCTGCGACTGCGCCGCTCACTTCATTTCGTTATTTTGTTTGAGTTTATTCTCTTTTTCAGTTTCGACAAAGGCAAAATCGGTCATTAAACTTTGAACCAAGTAGGGGGAAAAAAAGCAAATAAAATAACAGCAACAACAATAAGAAGACGAAAGCAAAAAATAAAATAAACTTAGCCAGTCCACCGCTGCTGCTACTGGCATGTAAATTCTTCGCTCTCTCCCCTACATTTCTCTCCGCCGCTCTTCCTGCTCTACTACGCACTTAGCCAAACGGCACATGGGGGCCAGGGGGCGAGTATGAAACGAAAGGGAAGTGAAAGAAAGCATAAATTCTTCGGCGCCTTTTTGCACAATCTTCCATTGAAAAAGTGCTTTCAAAAGCGCAATAACCGTCATGTTTCGCCGTTTTTCGCCGTTTTATTGTTATCACAGTCAAACTTCATTAACGGGAACTTTCATTAAAATAAACTTTCTTTTGAAAAAAAATCAAAGATTGCACTTTTTTTTTTGTTTTATTCTAAAATTCTTATTAAATGATGAGATAAAAATTTGGATTGCATAAGTGTGTGACCAAAAATGCAACAATTAAGTCCGTAAAAACCAGAGCAAAAGATGATATGTTCGCAAAAGATCGATTATTATTGGTTGCGCGTCCGCTTAGAAAGGTTATCGAACCACCGATCCATTTTCTCATTTCATGTTGTGCCCTCGATCTGTAGACACCCGCTCCATCTTACATGCTTTGCTTGCAACGCACAAGCAAAGTGGCATAAACAGCTTATAACTTCCACTCAGTAGCGAACGTAAATAATTTATCTACACTCTTAAAGAGCAAAAAACAGTACTGCTCCAAGAAAAAACGTTTTAGTGTGGCTTTAACCTTACATATACGAGCTCAGCTTAAATTAATTTAATTAGAGAAAATTAACTTGAAAGTTTTCCACAATAGAATCAAAGAAGCATCCAATACTTCTTTATTTAATTAAAAGAATATATTAGTTTTACTTTTTATTCATAAATTGTTAATAAATTATTAATATTGGAATATATTATGGTAAATTAAATTTCTTTATTTCTATATATATTTATAAATAATATAAAGACCTTAGCTTTTGCTTTTAAAAGTGTGAGTTGGGTTTGTGGAAGTTCTCCTGTATCATTTTGGCTCCCTCTCTTTTTATTTTTACTTTTTTTTTTTTGCTAATCAGCGATACTAATGAATAAAGAAGAAGCGGAAAACGCCTACAAAGTATTTTTAGTAGACACCTAGAAAATCTGGAGCACGGACACACCAAACTGAAGTATAGGTAGTGGTGGTGTGAGTACCGAATATTAATAACAAAACTTTTTCGGGCGTCGCCACATGTTGCGCAAAAAAAACCACACACAAGCACTCACACAGAAGTAAAAATATGAATAAGCTGTGGCAAAAATATGATTTATTATTAGTTTAGTAACAGCATTTAATGTGCAAGCAAAACGCAAATTGAATTAAACAAAACGGTCGCAAATGGAAAAGTCACACGAGCGATTTGGGTCACCACATGACGCGCCGTCTTCTTCTTTGTTTTCTGGTGGGTGTCGAAGAGAGTAGGGGCAGTGTGAAGAAAGTCTGAAGAAAGAGAACGCGAGCACTGAACCAGACCCACCACACGCACACCACCACCCACTACAAACACTGACAGACAGACAACCCGATTCTGACGTCAAACGACCGCCGCGCTGATCATAAAGTTTTTCCTTCCTTTCTTTTTCTGTGTGCGCCAAGCTACAGTGATCTCTGCCTAAGCTGTATTTTAAAGATATATAATTTTTTTAAGTTGAATTAAAAACAATCTTTTACAATGAAGCTACTTTGTGGCAATTCACAGTGCGTCTGACGTTGCAAATGTCGTGACTTCTTTATTCGATTATTTGTTGATAAAATTTAAAAACTTAAAATAAATTTTAATATGTATAGTATATATAATATTTATAGGGTAATTATTGAACGGTGGGGAAAAATACAAATAAATAAGATACTTTTCTTGCACAAACAAACAAACCCCAAAGAACACAACACAGGAGGAAAATGTCGCTATCGATATTTATCGAACAGGGTTGCCATCCTCATGTACATCTCGTTTTGTGGGAGTGCGTGGGTGTGTATGTTCCCTTCTACATATTTATTCTTTGTTTGTATTTTTTACTGTTGATTTCGTGTTGGCCCAAAAATAAATGATGAACCATGCAAAAAACTGGCTGCTGCCGGCCGCATACGCTAAAAATAAGCATTAAAAAATAAATGCTCTCGAGAGCAGTGCAAATGAAAAATGTCAAAAGTGTGAAAAGTCAAAATGTAAGCCACCCGCCTGTGATGTCACAAGCAGCGAGCTAAACCGAACTGATGAACTGATAAACTGATAAGCGCTCTCTCCCCCTCTCTATCTTAGCTCGGCGGTCAGTTGGCAACAAAGGGGTTAACTCTTTAGCACTCGAGTGCCGCATGATCGGATGCTTTGCCAAGATCCGGGGAATTAATTTTTGCTTATTTGCTTATTATTAGTCACAAAGTGCATAGAGTGACGCATTTATTTACTTGCCTCTTTCCTATATGTTTTTTTTTTTTTTTTTTTCTGAATCACAGGAGAAGAAGGTGAATGATTCCCAGCCGCGAAGACTGCATGCAGGCTGGCTTAGCAGCTTTTGTTTTCGTCGCCTTTTGCAAAACTGGTTTCGCACTGTTTTGCCGGCACATTGCGTTAATAAGTTTCTGCTGAAATCCTCATAAACTTCTTTTGGCTTTGCGTAGTTGTACACTGCAGTATTTGTTTTGAACACATTGTTTTTGTTCTCTAAAAATTTATTAACCTTTCAACACAGACCTTTAGTTATCTCGAATTTGACAATATTTTAACTTTCAAAAATATTCTTAATATACTTGGAATTGCTTGATAAAAAGAAAATGCAAACGCGATGTAATACTTAATAACCTATTCTAGATTAATGGAGTATTATTTATTCGTTGTAAACTTATCCTTGTGTTTTTCATTCCTTTTATTATACGGCAAAAGATAAAACTTAGAGGGGTGGCAACCCTGGCCTCCCTTGTTGTCTTCTGGTCAATTCCATTTCATTCCATGCCAATTTTCGCTTGGCAACAAAATCCCGAAATTTGAATTGCCGACATGTGTGCCGTAGAAAAACAAACAATAATACCAACAAAAACAGCGAAAGACCCAAGAAAAAAGTAACAACATCAAACGCTAATAATGCCACTTTCACCACAACACCAACAACAACAACAACAGCGGCAGAGGCAGGAGCAGTAATAACTTTAGTAAAAGCAGAGCTTCGCTTTGAATTGTGCAGCTCTGTGTGTGTTGTGTTTTGTTTGACTGAATTTCAAATATCTTTTTTGCGTATTTAGTAGTATTGTGGGGGTTAATCAACATTTGTAATTAAAATGCACACATAAAATTTTCGCCTTGACAACAGGGGAATAAAAAAAAACTAATCGAAATCGAAAATCGAACTTGAAACAGCTGTCTCTTTTTGCGGCTGTTTTGTGTGTGTGATTGCAATGTCAGAGGCAAGGCGAGCTTAATGCAGGTGTATATGTGTGCCTGTATGTGGATTAGAGGCGGCGCCCCGGCCAAATGTAAAGAAAAAAACCGAAAAAAAAATAAATGAGAACAGAACTGAATAAAAAAAAAACACAAGCCAAGCCAAGAACTCGCGCGGGCTCCCTCTCCCGCTCGCACACATACGCATGCTTTTTGCGTCGCGTGTCGTTCGTTCACCTGCCAAAGAGCGGCAGAGAGCCAAAAGAGCGCGCTCTCGTGAAAGCCACTTAACAGTGAGTTAACAGCTCTAGAGAGAGATATAGACAGGGAGAGAGAGAGAGAGTGCTCGCAGCGCGTGTTTTTCTTGATTGTTATTATTTATTATTTTTATTTGCGCCGTTAGTATGCCGCAAAACCCTCTTCCCTTATTTTCTCCGCCTCTTTGTGGCATATTTTCAATAAATAACTCAATTAGTTAATTAAATAAACACTGTTCTCTTACCATTACAGCAGCGGCGGCAGCAACTTTCCAGAGGAGCGAGGAATACAACAAGAGAAACCATCAAAAAAATATCAAACAACCAAATGCAGTACAGTTTGTTTTGTTTTTTATTTAAAACCCCGTGTGTGTTTCAAAAATAATGTTTGTGCAAAATGTTGGGAAAAGCGACACACAAAACAACAAATACCGTAAAACAAAAACTACGATAACTTGAATAAATAATCCAGCTCCAAAGCAAAATAATCCGACAATAAAGAGAAGAGCAAAACTCAAAAAGCGAATCGCGGAGAAAAGGAATTCGACAAGAATCGTATTGGGAAGAAAGCAGAAGAAAGCCAGATCGACAACAACAAAACGCACAACAAAAAATACAACGCTTTTCGGTTTCTTCTCAGATTTCCCTCGCGCGCACCAGTGTATGTGTGTGCTTGCGTGCGTGTCGTGTCGCGTCGCGTCGCATCACGTGTGTGTGTGTGTTTTGTTTTCATTAGAGCACACACACACGCCGCCCGTCGACGGTGTATGTGTCTGTGTAATTGCAATGGTAAACGGTAAATAAACAATAACATCACCAACAAGAAGAAGCCACCAATAATTCAATGTGTGAGCAGTAGTACGCTTGTTGTCTCACTCGCCAACACACTACCAAAGTGTTTCTTGTTCTTCTCTTTTTTTTTCTGTTGTTACTAAATGTGTTTGTTTTTTTGACAATTGCAAATAATAGTTGCAAAAAGGAAACAAAAAAGAGTTAAGAGTTAGCAAAAAAATACAACAAAAGACTTAATATCTTGTGTTCATAATTTTAAACAAAAATTCAACAACCGCAAAACAACAACAAAAAGTATTCGACGAAAAAAGTTCACATCATATACGAGAATATATATCAAGAGATATATACCATACAACATAAATATAACAACTTGTAACAAATACAAGAAAATGTAAAAAATACATACAAATTATACTACAAAGTTGCAAATAAGCAAGCAACAACAACGACATAAAGGAATAACAAGAAGCAAAGTATATAACGAAACAAGCTAATTTATATAAAAATAACAAGCAACCCAAATCCGACAAAAATAAATTTAAAAAATATATTTCATAATTAAAGTAAATAAAAATCTACAAATGTTTCATTACTCACTTCAATCTATCCCGATCGCATGAATAAATAACGCAATATATGTATATATATATGTATATATATAACCACAAATACATATATGTATATATGCATATATATACACTAATATATAGTAGGAGTAAAGAGAAGCAATCTTCGATTCATTAATCAGCGCAAAACCAACAAACATCAGCCCCATGTATAGATTAGAGGATACGAATAGCGGCGGCGTTATGGATAAGAATAAACAGAAACGTAAGTATAATTATCCTTAAACATATATGTATGTAAATATAGCTTTTAAAAACGGTTCAACTTGTATGATCAATTGATCAATCTTTTGCGATTTTTTTTACCCAAGACCATTTGCTTATTATCACATTTCTTATTAAAAAAAGTTTGTTGAAATAGAATCGGCGAGACTAAAATTAATGTTTTAACAACTAGTTTGGCTGTACGACACTACACTTAAATTTGTTAAAAAACAAAATGTTGATTTCGGATTACTTTTTCTCTACCAAATAGAAAATGTTACTAAGTACGCTCTTGTTTAAAAAAGAATAATAATAATAACATAGTATTGGTCTAGTATGGGTAAAATGAATAAATTTACAACTAGATGAAGACGATTTGTAGATTCCAATATGCTTTTTCTCTGGTACGTGCTCTTAAATCCCATTCATTATAAGGTTAGAAAGAAGTTATTCGGGAAATTTTTTTAAAAACAACTTAACAGGTTCGACTTAAGAACTAAAAGATACATTTTTAGACGGCAAAACCATATGAAGCATCTTTTCAACGATTGATACATTGTAGAAGGATCTCTGGAGAAGGGGCTGTAAGCAGATTACTAATTTCAAATATATATTTCAAGTTTAAAGCCTAGTGCTAACATAGACGAAATTCCCTTAACATAAGCATAATTTTACTTGCTTTTTCGTCTTTTATTTTTGATATGACTATTACTAGGCTTTACACCTTAAGCTAATCGAGATTATGAGTTTTATTTTCCACAACAAGTTAGGCAAAGTATGTCGAAAGGACAGTTGGATTGCGAAATCAGTTGGTTACAAGGATAATTGAGCTTGCATACAGAAATTAGCAGTTTGAGACGGACTTATGGACTTTTATATGTATTTCAAAAGGGAGAGTATGGGTTGGTCCTGATTGAGTGGCAATTTAGCAGCTCATTCCAGCTGTTTCCATCCTGGACAAGTGCAACAATGTCACTGCATTCATCCAACAAATGTAGTGTCAACTGTTTGCTTATCACTCAACTGGCACTCACTGTCTTCATCCTTATCACCGTCACCGTCACCGTATTTCTATTTTCCCCAATCCGTCGTTCTGTTACCTGTGACTTTGGATCGGGGACTTCCCCATTATTTGTCTGGGGAAAACAGAGGGGAAGGTTGGGTTCCTGCAGCTGATTAGCTCGGCGCCATCTGTTCCATAAACTTGTCAAGTGGAGACGACGACAACTCACTGCAATTCATGACATTACCTTTTCAACGGAACCCGAGACCACGGGATTCCGGCACTTGCTAGTGACTCACCTGTTCCGGATGTCGCTGTTGTGGTTGCCCGCCCCCCACCTCAAATGCAATTATCGATGGAGGTTGTTTATAAGCGCCCCGATCCCCATTCCTGGGCCAAAATGCAAGTGGCCGAAAGGCGGTGAATAACGAATAACGCAAAATGTCGTCAACTATTTTTATTTTCGACCAACAGACGCGACAGACACTGAGAGGCAAGAAGGGTTGGGAACAGCCACGGATCGGATCGTATCGGGTACCTATAAATAGACGCTGCTCACTATCCGACTCTTTTTTTATTTATTTATTTTTTGAGGGGCCCCAAACTCATTTATCATTCAACTCTTCCATTGATTGGCAAGCGTTCAGTTTATTTGTATATAAGAAAACATTTTCAAATTACACAAATAAAAGTATCTAGGAAGTTAAAAAAAAATATATATACATACTATTAAAAGGTTATTAAATTTCCAATTTAGAAAATATTAAAAGTTTAAAATTGACTTAACTATTAATGAGTAGGATAACTATGTACTTAATGGATTATTTTGGCTTTTTTACGTTTAACAATTAACAAAAAACCCACCGTATTGTGCCCACATTCTTTGTATGGGGTTAATTACATTTTATTTAAATTTCACATTTCGCGTGCTTTGTTTTGATTACTTCCTTGTCTTGACGACGACTGACGACTGACGGCGCAAAAAGGCAAAACAAAGAAATGCATCTATATCTGTATCTCTGGGGGCACGAGACAAGTATTAACGGCTTTCCCACCCACAAGTCTCTCCCGCTTTCCCGCTCTACGTTTCTTTATTTCTTTTCACTCGACTACTTGTTTTTATTGAATTTCCATTATCACAAAAAAAGCGGAACTCCTTTATTAACCGAATAAACATTTCGAGTTGTCATGATCACTTTATTCACTAGGATTCAATATCTATTGCCTAATTTGTTTCACGTTTGAAATCACCAAAGAGGTCGAATGATAAAATTTTAATATTGGTTGGGGGAAATTATATCCTTGTCAACACTGATTTTCTTAAACAAGTCTTTCCAACACTGCTCTAGTTCTTGTAAAATTAACAATCGAAAAATATGAAACATTGATTTGAATGGCACGTTTGATTGCATCAAAAAGGTTGCCAAATGAAGACAAATAATTAATATTGGTTGCAGGTTGCATACCTTTAACCAACACTGACCCCCTTAAATGGGTCTTACCAACACTAGTCTGGTTCAATGTAAAATAAACAAATTCCGAACTAGATTGTCGCCGGGCATCCCCTGCATCTTCATTATTGTATCGCGATGATCGTTGCACTTCCCAATCGCTATCTGTAGAACTGCAGATCGTGTGATCCACAGAAAGTCAGCATAAATACAGAAAAAAAAGCGAAAAACACAGCGAGAAGACGCGACAGAGAATACTTTTCCGTATAAATAAAACAGACTACTGTACGGCGAGTGGCACCTTTGGGGCCAGTGAAAAAAACTGTGACAGTTTGCGTTTAATTTTCACGCGACGCGGATCGTACTAAAGAAAATCTCGTCTCGGGAGAAAGGCAAAGCTAAGCTGGCCAAATGGATCTCTGATCTATTGTGGAATAAATTAATCAAATAAATACTGCAAAAAATATTAGAAATATCAGAAAGTGATACAAAAAGACAAACGAACATTATGTCGGCGGCTTTAGTTTATTGGCAGTCAATGAACGGCAACGATGCTGTTGACAAGGTCCACACCACCGATTGGCCACCTGGTGGACACCTGAACCTGAACCACCATCACCACCACCACCACCACAATCACAATCACAATCACAACAACAATCACAATCGCCATCATCCGCCTCATTACATCAATTATTTGGCGCAAATTGGCTGCCAGCATCGTGTCAGAAATTGGCCAACAAATGGCAATCAGGATGACGGCACTGACGACGACGGCGGCGCCCATCAAATCATCTCAAAATTCCAACCCAAAAGTGCGTGGAGTAATCTGGTGGATGTGGATCGAGTCGATGGCAATCTGCTAGGGACTCAGCTGGAGTCATCAAGGTGTGAAGTGGCGCCACCAATCTACACTTGTAAGCTAGAGATTGGGGCTACGGATATTAATTAATAATTAGTTTACCTCAAATCTGGCACAAATCTAGGGAAATAGAGCGTTGGAAAGGCCTTGTGTGTTTCTTTAGTTTTCTAAAGATGATCGTTGAGAAAGTTTTATGAAATTTTCCAAAACTAAACAGAAACAACATTTTAAAAACTAAAATATATTATATTATATTTTTTAAAAGTCCAATTATGCAAAAACTTTGCCAAAATCAATTATAAAGCTTATTGTCATTATAAAGCTCATTATAATTACAATTATTTTTCCACTTTTCTGGTGGCATAGTTACGAATTTGTCAGAGATTTCTTAAAATGCTGATTAAAGAGTTGACCAATTAATAAATAACTGATCCTATTTTATATTTTTGTGGATCTGATCTCAGTAGATAAAAGGAGAAAATCTGGTGAAACATAAATCCGGGAGGATCTTCTGAAATTGAAAAGTGAAACAGGTTTCGAAAATACATTCTTTCAGCCCCTTTTTAGAAGTAAATGGGGGAAGATCTTTAATACCTGAAATGGGTATATTTTTTAACGAAAACAGTATTGTCGCAATTTTCCGTGTCTCTGAGGTTAAAAAAAGTATAACTTTGCTTGTCTTTCGTGTTCTTTCAGCGACTTGTTTATATCGTTGAGGCTATTTTCGTTGCACAAACCGAGCCAAAAGCAAAACAAAAACTAAAAATGACTGAAAAGTGAGCAAGTGTAATGGCCATAGCAGAGACTTGGGGGAAAAGGAATCACAAAAGTAGAGGAATCCGGCTGAATTATGTATAGTGCTTGCATATTGTGTAATAATTTCAGTTCCGTCTGGTTCTAAAATTAAGGTAGAGCATTTATCTTTGAACGGCGACTCTGCCTACTGCCAGTGCACAGAGAGAAAAAAAGAACATTTTCAACTAAATGCTAAAAATAAAGTACTAACATTAAATATTAGAGAGCATTTAATTTGGAAAATAGTAATAATAATAGCATACAAAATTTACATCTCTTCATCGATAAGATAATCAGCCTTGTTGCAGTTTCCACTTCCGCAAAATTTAATCGGATTTGGATTTCCTTTTCTGACCTGTTCTGGCTTTCGAAAAATCCCCACTAATTCGTATTTCCCTCTGTAAAGTCTGTGTTAACTTCCATTGGGCCGTCGGATTCAGATCCGCAAGATTAGAAATTAATTATTTTAAAATACAATGCGATTATGAAAATTGCAAATATAAGTTGTATTTAATTCTCAAATGTCTTGGGAACATTACTGCATAACTGAGAAAGCTAAGTCTCTGTTAACTTCCATTGGAAGGATTCAGATCCGCAAGATTAGAAATTAATTATTTTAAAACACAATTGTAAGCGTTGTCAGCATTTTAAAAAAAAAGGAAAAGTTGAACTTTTAATAGTCGTTTTTTTGTTTGTTTTAATATTTTTTTAACTATATTTAAAAAAAAAAAGAATTTTGTTGCCAGAAATTACGACAAGATTTAAATAATAATAACGATTTGAAAATTTAGAAATATAGACCTATTCTCGATTTCCCTCAGTGTGCCTGCCTGCACGCCTTAATCCATTCTCCGCTCTTCACTCGGTCTTTATCACTATTTTGGCAACTCTTGGCGTTGACGGCGTCAGGTGTGCCTCGAAAACAGGTGCATTTTGCACCGACCAGTGCTCAGTGCCCGAGCGATTCGGTCAATGAACCGTCCCATCGCATTTATACCTTATATACCCCATACACTGATCTGATCTAATATCGCTTCTCTCTCTATCTCTTTCCGGTTTAGTATCCGCTTATGGGTCCAGCGCGGGCAGCGTCGCCGTCGACGCAGCGCAGGGCAGCGGGAGTGGGAGCGGCGGCGGCGGAAGACAGAGACATGCCCCGCTTTATGGACGCTTTGTTGCCGAGGACGATCTGCCTGCCACGCATCGAGATGTCATGCACCATGTGAGTATCAGGAATACACCTCTCCCTCTTCCTGATCCTTCTGATCCTCCAGATCCTCATTAGATACAAAGATCAAAATGGGTAACGAGCATGTCAATGGAGGCTTTAATCATATACATAAAATATACCATAATAATTGGTTATTTATTGTCTATTTACAAACATTAATGAAATAATGAAACAATTACGCAAATAAATATGTAACGAGAATGTTACTAAACTTTAGTAAAATAAAAGTCACAAGTAAACAGCTTGTTGTTGGAATATACGAAAAATCAAATAAAATAGTTAAAACTTTTAGAACCTTTATCTAAAATCTCTATTCCCTTTCTATATTGCTTTCCCCGTGCTTTGGGAAATGACCCTATAAAGATCAAGATGCGTAGCCGAAATACCACATATTATGTTGTTTATAAAGCTTTTGGCCGTAATATTTAATAACAGTACAAACAGAAATATACTATAGTAAATATATAGACATTAAAATTCAGCAAAATTGAAATAGGGGCTTCTGAAAAAGTTACAGAAATAATATCCCTGCTAAAATCTTTATTTAAAGTGGTCTCTCAAAGAAAAGAATAATACATATTTATAAACAGAAAGCGGTTAGATATTTTCTTAAGCATAAAAAACATAAAAACACTTATTTTATCAAAAGAAATAAGTAGAGTCCGGCTTACTCAGGCAGAGACACCACTGTAGCTCCCCGACACCCAACCAAATGTAAAAGTAATTAATATAATTTTTCCATTCGATTCCCTTTCACAGCACTCTAGTCCCTCGTCGTCGTCGGAGGTGCGCGCCATGCAGGCACGTATTCCCACCCATTTTCGGGACCCCTCCTCAGGACCGCTGCGAAAGCTGAGCGTTGATCTGATAAAGACCTACAAGCACATCAACGAGGTGAGTGTTTATTCTTGTAATATTTATATAATCTTCAGAAAAAATAGTATAGTATTGTACACATGTATATAGTCAGAGTCAGCGGTGCAACCACTCAAGAACCTTGGCATCCATCCCGTCACGCCGCTCCTATGACGATCGGAATTTTTTCGGGGGTTTCTCTTGTCTCGCGCTGGGTGGTGTGTGACTATCTGCTGACAGCGGATATTTGTGGCGTTGAGCTGGGCTAAAGATACGTTTGTCCTTGACCCCATTGGTGGGTCAATTCCCCCCACACAAGCCCGTTCGCAGTTGACTTCGATTGACGTCGTCTGCCGCCTCGGTTGACAACAGCCAAAAAATAAATAAATAAATAAGGAAAGCGAGACCGCAATCAAGCAACCAAGACGCACGCAACGCAACTGTCTCGGTTTCCCTGCCAAGTTCTAAACAAAAAGGCGCCTGCAATACCTCAAATACGAGAACTTGGCTCTCATGACAACTGTCATATAAGAATATGACAATACGATAAGGCGTCGTCCCCAATCGCTTCTCTACCTTGAATGACCCTATTGGGTGATTGTCCTTTTCTATGGCCGCACATATTATGTTAATATTCCGAAGGAATCCTACTTGCACGCAAGTGTGGTTCCCAAAAATATAGAGGTCAATGGTACCAATAGCTACGAATAGTATCCTCTATATCTAAAAAAATCTTCTTTAATAATCTTTTATATACATAAAAGTATTTTCCAATTATCATTCAAACTTTTCAATGTGAATTCCATATACTTCTGTTGAATATTTTATTTGTAAAAAATTCGGATTTCTTATATGTAGAATATTCAAATGAAACTAGGACTCTGATTCACAAATTTTATGGAGTGAGAAAGTACAAAAATCGGGATCTTTAAAAAGTATCAAGTATAAAAACGGGATTTTTTTAAAAGTATCAAGATCGAGTTCTTAAAAAATTATTAAGTAAAAATATCGTGATCCTTTCCAAGTATCAAGTAAAATAATTTGTATCCTCTAAAAGTATTGAGTACAAAAGTACAATAAATTAAATAGGTTTCCATACTTCTATAAGTGTAGCTTAGTTAGCAGTTTTTTTTTAATGTACATATATTAGTTAGCAGATAATTTTCAATGTATTTTTTTTTTTAGTAAAATTTGAATTAATTATTTAACCCCAAATGTGAAGACAGGTGTTTATAAACCCCGAATCGATTATGTTTGTGGTAATATTATTATTTGGTCCAAGTAACGTTAATGGTTTTGACGTATTGATGTCGCTTAACAGTTAAGCGATTCCTTAACAGGAGACAGTTACAGTTACAGCGGCTCTTTTTGACAGGTGCTCAGGTGCAGGATTGCTCTGTTCTTGACACACGTCATATGGCTGCAGTGACAGTTACAGTCACAGTTACAGTTACAGTTGCAGTTTCCGATGCACTCTTGTGCTGTTTAATGTCTTTTTGTCGTCTCCGTTTTGTATGCTACAGTTTTTGCTTCTCTCTGAGAGAGAGAGAGAGACAAAGGGCAGCAAGTGAGCAAGGAACAGAGAGAGGGAGAGTGAGGACGAAAGAGTGTCCAAGAGAGTTTCCTTAGAAGAGAATAAATTCCTAAGCATCCTGCCAAGCAGTAAATGCTCTTAAGATAGGCCAATAAAAATATTTCAAATAAATTACAATCATTTGGCTATTTAAAAGGTTTGCTCCTCCTACAGGAATAGCCTTTGCAGCCGTCTTTTAGGCGTTGTTGAAAAATGTTTATTCTCGGTTCTAACGTTCTCTACCCGCTCTCTTACACACTTGCACAGCCGCTCTCTGGCGCTCTCCGGCAGCGTCTGCAATGTGGCGCTGTCTCGTTCGCTCCACCACCAGCTTGCCGCGTTAGCAACAACTTTTTTCGCCAAGCTGCATGCAACCTTTTTTTTTTATTCTTTTTTCTTCTTCCTTTGACCCGCTCTCCCTTGTGCTTTCAATGTGGAGAAATAAGAGAAGAGCAAGAGGAGGAGGGGAGCGAAGTGCTGGCCAGGAGGGGCGTCGCCCTCTTTCGCATCCCCCCTTTATTTTTATTCCATTTGCCGGTTTTCGTGTCTCTCGTTTTCGCTATTTTCTCATTTTGGTAGCGTTGATGAAGTGGAAATAACGGGATAACTGTCAGCTGACCAACGCAATGCAATTAATTAAATTTACCACCTGCGGACGGGGCAATATATTTTTTTGTTCTATGGGCCAAAGTGTGGAAGGGTTTTATTAATAAATAGCGTTAAGCGTTAAGCGTTGCTTTGGCTGTTTGTCTTTTAATGTTATTAGTTTCTTTATTTGAAAAACTAGACTAGAAAAATAAGTTACTATATTTATTGATTAGCGATTGTTGTCTTGAAGTTCAATAGGGGACTTCTTTGGTAAAAAATTTTATTACTAAATAGGGAGTTTTGTTTTTAATTTAGAAACTATATTTAAAACAATTGTAAGATTCTGAAAAATCGAAAAAAAGAAGAGAGAAGAGCTTACTTTGGTTCTCCGAAGTTTGTTTACCTGCTGCAAACAGCTTTATAATATAGTCATCCGATCTGGTTCCTTCCGATTGATATATTAGGTTGAATAGTAAGAAGACTAACTGCAAAGTTTCTGGATCAAAAATATATGTACTTTAAAAGGTGACTTCTTCGCCAAGTTGCAAACTTGTGACTAAAGGTAATCAAGGAAAACTATATTGTTTACAAATAAATATCTCATTTAATGTACTAACTTATATATATATATCTATGAATATATATTGTATAATATTCCATATAGTATTGATCAAAAAGCGATTTAACACAGAATAAAAATAAGGAATTATGATATATGTTCTAAGTTATGATAACAATATTAATGCAAGACTGTATGTTAATTCACCGAGCCGAAGGCCTTAGCTGCTTTAGCTTTTAATCCCAAGATAGCTCCTAGTTTAAAAACTATTTCTTAGCTTTAGATAAAATAAATAAATGTAAATTCACCCTTTTAATTGTAAACAATTAATTTGTATTTAAAGGTTTACTATGCGAAAAAGAAGCGCCGTGCCCAGCAAACGCAGGGCGACGACGACTCGTCCAACAAGAAGGAGCGGAAGCTGTACAACGATGGCTACGACGACGATAACCACGACTATATAATCAAGAATGGCGAAAAGTTTCTGGATCGCTACGAGATCGATTCGCTGATCGGTAAGACAAACTAACTTAATCGGTATTAATCAAACTTTACTAAATAATTAAATGTGTTTCCGCAGGCAAGGGCAGCTTTGGGCAGGTGGTGAAGGCCTACGATCACGAGGAGCAATGCCATGTGGCGATCAAGATAATTAAGAATAAGAAACCGTTCCTAAACCAGGCACAGATCGAGGTCAAGCTGCTCGAGATGATGAATCGGGCGGATGCCGAAAACAAATACTATATCGGTGCGTATTGCCGCAAAAGTACATAAATTGTATACGAAAATTTATATTCTTTATTGTTCCTTTCCGTTCCTTAGTCAAGCTCAAAAGGCACTTTATGTGGCGCAACCACCTGTGCCTGGTGTTCGAGCTGCTCTCATACAACCTGTACGACCTGCTGCGGAACACCAACTTCCGGGGCGTCTCGCTGAACCTCACGCGCAAGTTCGCCCAGCAGCTCTGCACCGCGCTGCTGTTCCTCAGCACCCCCGAACTGAACATTATTCACTGTGATCTGAAGCCGGAGAATATCTTGCTGTGCAACCCGAAGCGTTCGGCGATCAAGATCGTTGACTTTGGCAGCTCCTGTCAGCTGGGTCAGCGGGTAAGTGCTTCGACCCGATAAAGAGGTCTTTCTAGGCTCTGACTTGCACTTACTCCTTTCCTTATTATTATTAATTTTCAGATCTACCATTACATCCAGTCGCGATTCTATCGCTCGCCAGAGGTGCTGCTGGGCATCCAGTATGACCTGGCCATCGATATGTGGTCACTGGGCTGCATCCTCGTGGAGATGCACACCGGCGAGCCGCTCTTCTCCGGCTGCAACGAGGTGGACCAGATGAACAAGATTGTCGAGGTGCTGGGCATGCCGCCAAAGTACCTGCTCGATCAGGCGCACAAGACCCGCAAGTTCTTTGACAAAATCGTCGCCGATGGCTCCTATGTGCTGAAGAAGAACCAGAATGGACGCAAGTACAAGCCGCCGGGATCCCGCAAGCTCCACGACATACTCGGCGTGGAAACTGGCGGCCCGGGTGGCCGGCGTCTGGATGAGCCGGGTCACTCTGTCTCTGACTATCTCAAGTTCAAGGATCTGATCCAGCGCATGCTCGACTTTGACCCCAAGACCCGGGTCACGCCCTACTATGCCCTGCAGCACAACTTCTTCAAGCGCATGGCGGACGAGGCGACCAATACCAGCGGTGCGGGCGCCACAGCGAACGCCGGCGCCGGTGGCTCCGGCTCTAGCGGAGCTGGCGGCTCTAGTGGCTCCAGCGGACCCGGCGGTGGCGGCGGTGCTGCCGGCGGCGGCGGCAGCTTGGGAGCGAGCAACAGCAGCAGTAGCGGAGCGGTCTCCTCATCCAGCGCAGCAGCCGCTGCGGCGGCGGCAGCCGCAGTTAGCTCATCTTCAGCCACAGGCTCCTCCGGTTCGGGAACGGGTTCCGGAGTCGCGGGCGGATCCTCTGCGGCGCAGCAGCAGCAGCAGCAACAGGCGATGCCCCTGCCACTGTCCCTGCCGCTGCCCCCGCACGCGGGTCCTGGCGGTGCGTCGGATGCCCAGTGTCATGGTGAGTACCGGTCGTCCAGGCCACTTGGAATGCCCCTCCCCAAATAGAGTCAATCGATGTGTCGATATTTTAGTGATGAATCAAAGGTCCCAAGTGCCATCTGTAGACTTATTACGTACATGTGTATTCCAGGCAATCAGAAGGCAAAAAAGCGTAGAATTAATTGCGAAATGCAGTGAGTTGTTTCAAGAAATCGAAGAAATGAAAGCTTTGCTCAAGAGAGAAGCTCGTGTGAGGGAAAGCAAGCTTAGGGAATTACTAAATTCAAGAATCGGAAACCTCAAGACCTTTAAACAAACCCTTCTGATAATAGAAAGTTTCCAAAAACAAATCCCTTTCGTGCGTCCTTTAAGACGAGTTTAGGAGTAATCTTTCGTTTAGAAAAAAGCTTACAAGTAAAAGGCTACAGTGGCAAGTCAGAGGTGATTTCATGGGGCACCTTTGATGCTTGATCCTAGAGTATTGACACTATCATCTCTCATCCCTTTGTAGCTAGAGATATTTGTCTTTATTTTTTGTTGATTATCTTATAATTTTTGACAAGAGCTAGATCGAAGCGATAGCTAGCTCGATAGCTCGATGGATTATGTTGTAGTTCGCATGGAATGATGATCATCATTTTGTACTTCATGTGTTGCTGTGCGTGTGTGTATTTGTGTGTGTATACAATCGAAGTGAATTTATTATTTATTGATTTGCTGTAAAGAACTCCTGTACTCTCGAATTAGGTCTTATTCTTATCAAACTGTGTGTATTTTATGGCTTATGATTTGTAATAATTACTATTTAGTTGCACTTAGTAACACCAAAGGCCTTGTAGTAACAGGATCTATATCTATTTCTTTTACGTTACCCATCTTGTTACTGCAAGGTCTTTGGTCACACCCTACGAGTATAAGAAGTGTTTTGTTTTATCTTTAGTTTGGCGCTCAGTTCTTAAATTAATTAATTAGCTGTGTGAGAGCGATGGACCCAAGTTTAAAGTTAAAAGTAGTAGCTATGTTGTGCATCCTCCGCCAAGTCAATGATAAACTCCTCTCTTTTTCGACCTCGCACACGATTGCAAAACAATGAAAACTAAAAAACATACATACATATATGCTATGCCAATGGATGATGATGATGATAGATGATCGCCGATGACCGGCAACATCGGCAGTAACAACATCAGCAGCAGCATCCGCAACAGCAGCAGCAGCAGCAACATCTTCGAGGATATCACACCAGTAACAACAGCAGCATTAGCAACATTAGTGGCACGCGGCATCGGCAACATGAAGCAAGGGACATGCAACGTACAGCTACGACAGTTGCAGCTGCAGTTGGCCAAGTTATTACTGCATTTATTGAGCAACTTGTAAATAGTCACGTTTCTCTCTCACCACAACAGCATACACACTGTCTATCTGCCCCTAAAGAATAGTTATTCTTATAGTTTGCAACATGTAAAACAACACAATTCTTTTGTTTCCAATTGTTTTTTTGTATTTTTTTTCTACTTAGAATATATGTAAAATGTAATATGCTCACGCATTTTAAACGCTCTGATCGGATTAACAATACAATCTCATGTGTAAAGTGTTTAACCTTTTTTTTGTCTAACTTAAATTACGCGAAATAAATACTTAGGGTCTTAGCATTGTACGAAGTGAAAACTGTTAGAAAAGAACAAATAAATAAAGAGCAAGTACACGGAGGAGTATGCAAATATATAAGTAATAGTATTAAGACGATGAATTAAGTGAACAAGGAATCCTTAACGACTTTCTTAACGACTGCCATACATATACATACCTACATCTTATATGCGTACGAGTAAGGACATGACATGACACTGAGAGAAAAGGAAAACAGCAATCCCCTAGCAGTACACATGTATATATCCTTTCGGCAATACTAATGTGGCTATCGATGGCAGGAACACGAATGGATTTGCGGCTTCAAGAGGGGCTTGGCTGAGGAGACACCAGAGACTTGATATCACCACTTTAAGAAGTCTGATTTGGCTTACAAATTCTCGGAAAGATTCGAAAGTAAAAAAACTGCAATAGTTTTGATTGATATTTGTACTTGAGAAAGTTAATACGCCTCAGCTAGAGCCACCTTTTTAGCCCAGCATATTCGTTTGTATTCAAAGACGAGTAAAATAATGAGCGAAATCCAATATTTCAAAATTCAAGCAAGTGCTGCGATGAGTATTTCAAAATTGAAAGGACGAGGCAGCATGGATCTCAGCGATATATACGACATTCGAATTAAAAACTAAACACAAATCATAGTTTGTAAAAAGCGTTAAACCCGAAAACGGGCAAAACGTAGGCATGTAAAAATCGAGATGCGAAAATCTAAGCAAAATTAATGGTAAACAATGCGATGAACATAGGTGCATTAAGACACAAAGTCAAATAAGAAAAGGTAAAGGTCAACAATAAAACGAAAACAGTTTGTTAATTATGGCTTGTACATCCACATTCTTCTCTTTTTTTCCTCCCCGTAACCTTTGAGGTCCCTTTAATGCCTTCTAAAAATGATATCAACTTTAAATGAAAATAACAAGTGTTTGCATTCTTTGCTTTCTACAAAAATTGCATAGAATTTGAATTGAGAAATTTTCAAAGAGTTTTACTATTTTTAGGAATTACATTTATGTGTATTTTTTAGTGGATTTTGAGTAATCAGCAATTTCCAATGTATATTTATTTTATAACATTTTAAAGTTTTCATGAATTTGAAGTTCATATTCAAGCCATGAGTTGTACATTTTCTTGCTATTCCTTTGACTATTCCTGTTCAAGGCAAGGACTAACGCATAGTTTTGTCGTCCTTTGTTGCCCTTTTTGCGGAGAAATTGTACTTGTAAAGGTTTCCTTGGGCATTAAAGGGCATTCAATAGATTACCAATGGCTTCCTCACTCTCTTTCACTCTCCTCCCCCCTCTCTTTCTCTCTCACTCTCTCTCTCTCTCTCTCTTTCGAGGATTTCCCTTGCAAGGATGCCGTTTAACGGTAGCCGCAGGAAACGAGACGAATCAGAGCGAGCGAGCAAGCGGTAGCCGCTTTCTTTTGTGATAAAAATACAAAACAAACGAAAAGAAAATAAAAATAAAAATACAACAGTATCACAATAAATATTAACTCCCACAAACAAAACAAAACAAATAAAAAGGACTCGTGTAAACCTCTAAATTGTTTCGATAGCTGCATCATTCCTTGAAGAGTTCAGGCCTTGTTAATACATAAATTGGCTAAAAATCTGTTGAATAACGAACACCTATAGTATCAGAATCGAAAGAGTGGTAAATAAACACACATATATATATACATGATAGTTTTAATTGTAACGATTGAACGTAAAAGAAGCCGATAACTTATCGATATTGCGACAAGAATGCATCAAGCGCGTTGATAACCAAACACAAATCATAGTCTGTAAAAAGAATGAAAAGAGCAGGAAGGATGGAAAACGAAAGAATAATTAACGAAGCAACTTACACAGTTAAATAGAGAAACAAACGATAAACTCGATTATTAAGCAAGCGAAAATGTATGGGAAATCAGAGTTAAGCGAAGGAGGAGGTCTTATAGCCAGCATTAAATCCAGTACGTACTAAAGAGATGAACCTTTAGCATTTAATAAATTAACATACCTACAATCTATATATAAATAACACTTACAAGTAATTATGCGAAAGAAAAAACAAGCAAATGCGAAAACGAAAACGAAATGAAGAACTCAATTAATTTTATTAGACACCCACAACAAACTCACGACAGAGAAATGGATACGAAATATATATATAAATAAATATTAATTAACATTAGAGGTTAGCGCGATTAGCCCTCAGAAGAAACCACAACCAAGATCCAAGAATTTAAAAGCAACCAAGAAAGACACTTAACGAAACTTGTGTAAAATACTAAAGCTAGAGAAGCGAGCGTTATAAGTCGATAAATTTAAATCACAATAAGAGACAAGACAACAATACACATAATACACTATACACACTGACAAGTTACGAGAATGCAACGGTATTTACGGTAACAGTAACGATAACCGGTAATCGATCACCAATAACAAGAAGAACACGAATGTTAAAATGCCGCTTCAGTTTCAGTTTTGAAACGGAAACGGAAACGAAAATACGAGTGTAGAGCAAGTGCAATAGTAGAAAGGGGAATATAAATTAATTGAATTGGGGAAAAAAAATCAAGGGGGAGACCATAATGCATTTTTTTCCACGAACCGCTAGAGGAGAGCCTCCTTAACGAAAACAGTATTGCAAAACAAATGAAAATGAAAAATGAATAAGTATATAAAAGGAAGAAACAAAGGAATTCAAGAGTTAAAAAAAAGAGACCACAAGGACCTTAGCACCCACTTACACACACACACACAACACACACACAAACACAAACACAAACACAACAGACAACATATAGACATGTGAAATCATATGTGGCATTTATACATAATATAAATATAATAATGAAACGATGATGGTCTAAGTTGAATAAGTACGAAATAATTTATTAACGATTAAACTGAAAAACGGAACACTTTACCAAAACCAGTAAAAAATACAACAAAAAAAATTCATAAAGAAAAAAAAAAACAAGCAAAAATAAAAGCAAACCAAAAGAAAAAGACAAAAATTACAAAAAAAGCGAAAAAAATCTTTAATAAAATCTTATGATATAATCAACAAAAAAAAAATATATATATAAATATATTTAGTATTGAAGACATTACCATTTATTTTGGGGCCGAGGTGAACGTTTGTGGAAATTTCTAAGCGATTTTAGTCACGATATAGAAAGTACATTTATTAAAACATGTTTTATTTTAATTTTAAATTTAATAAAGGAAACTTTAAACTTTTGATTCAGTCAAAAATGGCTACATAAAACCCAAGTGATCTAAAACATTTTATTTCATATCGAAAACGAAAGCTAGCTCTTGTAAATAAAGCTGAAAGTATATCAATTTTCGATAAATCGATATTTTCCAAACCTTTTGTAAATAAATCGATTAAAATCGAAAATTCTTTCCATACAAAAATTCGTGTTTTAGGCTTAAAAAAATTAAAGAAATGTACATAAGCATCGATTACAAATTTTGAATTCTTACTGTTCTTTACATTTTATCGCTTTATTTTTTAAATCGATTTTAAGAATTTATACCGATGTCATGCATAAGTGGAAAAAAATCGCTCAAACGATTATAAAATCGATTTTATTCTCAGCTTTACTTAAAACGAATCAATATAAAATTATTTAACAAGAAAGGAAGCTAACTTCGGCACGCCGAAGTTTGTATACCCTTGCAGATTCCAATTGTATCAATTCTAATCTATCCCAAAATAATATTATATGAATTACTTTCATATTCATACAATTTTAAATTTTTTACAGTTTTACATTTTTTACAGTTTTAAATTTTTTACAGTTTTACATTTTTTTACCGATCGTTTGTATGGCAGCTATTTGATATAGCCGTCCGATTCTTATGAAATTTACAACAAAATTCTGAAAAAATATGAAATACTAGTATCTAAAAGTTGAAGAAATTATGTTGAAAACTGACAAAGTTATAATTCTTTTTTCTACAAATTTCCCGATCATTCCTATGGCAGCTATATGATATAGTCATCCGATTTTTATGAAATTTTATCTTAAAATCTAGAATAATATACAAAGCTCATAACCGAGAGTTGGTCAAGATATGTTCAAAAACAGTGAAATTAAATTTTTTTTTCTAAAAATTCACGGATCGTTTGTATGGCAGCTATATGATATAGTCGTCCGATCTGGCCCGTTCCGACTTATGTCCGAGTGAGAGTATATAGAAGACTATCTGCAAAGTTTCATTCAGATAGCTTCAAAACTGAGGGACTAGTTTGCGTAGAAACGGACGGACAGACGGACAGACGGACAGACGGACAGGCGGACATGGCTAGATCGACTCGGCTGTTGATGCTGATCAAGAATATATATACTTTATAGGGTCGGAGATGACTCCTTCACTGCGTTGCAAACTTCTGACTGAAATTATAATACCCTGCAAGGGTATAAAAAGAAACGTAGACAACATCGCTTAGAACTTTCCGAACAAAGGTTGGAGTTCTTTCTCATTAAAAGAGCAGGATTTAAAGAAGAGTCTACATTATCTTCATCCACAAATTGAAGAATGCATAAATCGCTTATTAAAATACCAATTTGATTGAATTTGCAGGTCCACTTATCCACCCATTAATGGCCGCGGCCAATGCGATGAACAACTTCTCCGCCCTGAGCCTGCAGCCCACCGTGGCCCATCCGCCGCCGCCCTCGCTGGCCAACAGCAGCCACCACAGCAGCAACAGCCTGGGCAGCCTCAACCACATCAGTCCCGGGAGCAGCGCCGCCCGGCACAGCCGCCTCTACGGCAACAGCCACCATCAGGGCAGCAACAGCAGCGGCCACAGCAGCAGCAGCATGGGCAACCACAGTAGCCTCAGCTATCCGCACGCCATGGAATGTGATCCGCCGCCGATGCCGCCGCAGAACGGTCATGGCCGGATGCGGGTGCCGGCGATCCTGCAGCTGCAGCCGAACAGCTATGCTCCCAACTCGATGCCCTACTACGGCAACATGTCCTCGGCGGCGGCGGCAGCAGCAGCAGCTGCAGCGGCGGCCGCTGCTGCCTCGCACCTGATGATGACCGATTCGAGTGTTATTAGCGCCACAGCAGCGGGCGGCGGGCAGGGTGCCGGCGGCGGCGGTGGAAATCCCGCTGCGAATCAAGTGTCGACCGCCTCGGCTGCCTTCCTGTATCCATCTCAGCCCGCTGGAACGATGTATGGCACGACGCCAGCTTCGCTGAGTGAGCTGCCGCTGCCGCTGCCACCACTGCCGCTGCAACTGCCCATGCCAATGCCAATGCCCCTGCTACTGCCGCCTTCATCGTCGTCGTCCTCGTCCGCGGGGTCGGGCGTGTCGGTTTCTGGTGTCGGCGGCGGCAGCATCGGTGTGAGCGTCTCCGGCCAGAGGCGACACGCTGGCGGACCCGCTGTGACCCAGAATGTTGGCAGTGGCGGCAGCAATTCAACGACCGGAGCCAGCAGCAGTGATGCCTCCTCGTCGTCGCCTATGGTGGGCGTTTGTGTTCAACAGAATCCTGTAGTTATACATTAGCCTATAGACAAAAGTTTGCAGTTGCCCGCTTTATATACCTTCTGATATATAGATATATATATATATACATATTAATTTTTTTTTTTGTTCACACCACACTTTGCCGCTCTCTGCTGCTATTTATTGCACCATCCGAACGAACACATCCAAGCCCAAGTCCCCCCGAAGAAGAGAACCCCCGAAGTGTCCTTCATCCAGCCAGTGCAGCAGAATTTAAGGGTGGTGTGTTGTGTCAAGGACTGGGAACCCAACATCATATCATAAGGCATTACTTTGTGTGGCTTTTACTCTTTGTTCTCGAAGGGGAAGAACTTCCTAAACTAAAGTTTCCATATCTCCATAATTGATTTAAATGAAAATTTACAGACTAAAGTTTGAATTTCTAAAGATTTTTAAATTATAGTTAGGGTTAGTCTTAAATACAATTGATCAGAAGCAAAGTTTTAATAAGTTCAACAGTTCGAAAACGTTTTACTTTTCTTTTTGAAATAAGTTTAACTACACTGAAAGATTTTTGAATAAGCTTTACAACACTGAAACATTTTACTTCTTTTTTCCATACTGAAACATAGTAACAACTATAATTTGAGGCCAAAAAACGATAAAAGTTGAGGTGAAAAACGATAAAAGTTTGAAATTACGATTGATACTGATTTCGACATTTAATTTCTTTTATCGATAAGTCATTGAAGAAGTGAATTTGTATTTAGGAATGAGCTTCATCAATGAATGAACTCATTGGCTTTTCTACATAAAAATGAAAGTAAAGTTGTTTTAGAAAATTTCTAGCTACCATCAGTAGCCTCAAATTCCTTTTAGAGTTCAAGAATATATAAACCTGAATATCAAAAATAACCTTTTGCATTCAAATGCAACAAAGAGAACAAGAGATTTAGCCTTACCTGAAAGGAAGTTCTGGACAAACTAAAAGTGCACAATATTTTATGATGCTTTTTCCGACTTGCCACCACACACATACACCTACAAACACACACACACAACTATAAAAAATACATTAACATTAACTAGCTGAAATTGACCCTCAAATAAGCACACCTACACACTCACCTGCAGTTTTTACCTATAAAATAGTCACCTGGCGCTCTCACTACCCGCGCCCACACGCCTCCTGCGTCCTGGAGGGGCGTATTGGATCCTGTGGCTCCGTGTGGGCGCTCAACTTGAAGGATTTTCGTAAATCGTTTCATTTTTTTTGTACTCGATGATAGATACTTCTTTAATTATTTTTTTTTGGTCTAATTTTAGTGTTTACATTTATGCTGTAACCGTACCGACATAATCTTACTTGACGATAAACGAATCAAAATTAAACTTTATTTAATTGTTAATTTATACGAGATGTAATTTTATTTGGCGAGCAATCGTTGGCTCCACCCACACACACACACATGCATATATATACGCATACATACATATTTATATACATTTAAATATATATATAAATACACACATGTATTCAATGTATATATAGAGAGAACGCAAACACAAATGCTTAATGTAAGCGAAAAAAAAGAGAACAACAACAAGCTGTATTTATTGTACACGGGAATCAACAATTTGGGATTGTTTTTATTTATTTGATGCGATTTGATCGTTTCCGTTTCGTCTAAAATCTAAATCAAAACCTGGGCGCGATAGTGCTTCTGCAGCTTGTTGGCCTTGCAGCCGAGCTTCATCTGCCACTTGGACTGGACGCGCTTCATCAGATGGATGTCGCGGGCCTTCCTGGCGGCCGACAGCTGTTGCGTCTGCGTCCAGCCCAAGGCGCGGTACTCGCTGAGGACGCGGTGCAGTTTGCGATCGGATTTCTTGAGCACAACGGCGCGTTCCGGGTGGAGGCGTTGGCGGTAGTAGCGGAGCAGGGATCGGTGGCCAATAACGGCGCCCGAGGGCAGCACCAATTGGTATTCATCGCCATCAAGCAGGTCTGGCACCACCTCCTCATCAATGTCCATGCCGTCCTTCTGTTATAAGAAGTGTGAAGTGAGATTCATAAAAAGAAATTGATATTTTCAAAAGATAATACTCACATTATCGGGATAACTGCTGCTGTAGTCGTAATATTCCGCATACTCGGCTAGGGCCATGCCCTCGTGCAGCATCTGACAGTGGCCCTTGTCGAGCATGTGCTTGCGCACAGCGTCCAGGGAGTAGAAGGTCTTGCCGCGATCGTTGCACCACAGGCAGATGAAGTAGTTGGCCACCTTCTCGCCCAGATAGTACAGCAGGCCCTCGATGTCTGTGCAGTACTCGGTGTCCGGAATGAAGAAGGAGTGCGCCACGGACATGTGCTTCAGGTTCTCCACCAGATCCTCGCTGGTGTGCTGGCAGAACAGGCAGTCGCGCTCGGTTAGCGGATTCTCTGGTATCTTGTCCCACTCATCGGAGTCCACCTGTGGAACGATTCATTAATAACAACAATAGTTGCTGTAAGAGCTGTAAGGACATACCTCTTCCTCCTCGATGTCCTCAAAGTCATCGTCGTCCTCGTCCATCTCCTCGTCCTCCTTCATTGTGGCGCGCTCGGCAAAGGCCAGGCGACCCTTGCCAGCCGCTGCCGCGGCCAAAGCGGGATGCGGCCGCGGCTCCACCACGCTCCGTGTGCAGACAGAGGCCGAGGTGCTGGTGCTGCCGCCGCTGGCCGTCATCTGGTCGCGCTCGAACTTGGCCAGCAGCTCGCGGTGCTTCTTGCTGTTCAGGTGATTGTCGTGGGCCTTCTGGCTGCCGAACTGCCTGCGGCAGGCATGGCAGTACACGCTGATGTTCTGCTCCTCCAGGGCCGCATCGGTGGCGCTGCGGGCGCTCAGCACACGCTGCTGGAACTCCTCCGCCGTCACCGGCGGCAGCTGGGCCACCCGTCGCTTGAGATTGTAGCGGTGCCAGTCCGTTTTGTAGTGCTCGCGCTGGATGTCAGCGCTGGCGAAGCGAGCATCGCAGTTCAGACACGTGAATTGCGACGACATTCCTCAGCGGCCAGTGTCTTGCTTTACAATCTGCGTTGATCTCGTTCTGATAGATCGCAATCTCTTCCTTGAATTTGAATTTGAAGTAATATGGCGTATTTCACAACGGATTCCCTGATAATAATGACTATTGTTGCTGATGATTAAAAAACAAACGTGGTGCAGTTCAGTGTGGCCAGTGCGCATTATGTTTTTACCCTAAAAATCTCTGTGCTGTGAAAAACAATAGCCAACATTTTTAAAAATCCCCCGCTAGAGGGCTCTCCTGCTTCTCCAATTGGGATTCGCTTGCACTAAATTTTCTAATTGGGTTGCATTGTCCAGTGTCGCCAGTTGGTATTTTTTTAATATTCACTGCTTTTGGCAAGGCTTAGAACTTTTAAAAGTCGCCATCTGGTGGCGGTTTAAGAACCTAACTAAGAACTTGGTCTGTAAGTCAGCGCAGACTCAAACCACATGGCGGCAACTGATTTCAAATTAGATTTAAATTTGGCGCGTAAACTAATGTATTTCGATTTTCTTTTGTCGTTTTACAAATTGTTGTTGTTTCTGTAAATGAGCTCAATTATTTTGTTTTCCTTAGTGCAATATTCCGTCTGTATAAGACAAAATATTACAGGCTTTCATGCATTTTTTAATTAAAAATTTTGTGAAGTTAAACTTCTTATATGTGTGCTTATAATTGTAATTCCCAACTTGTTCTGACATGCCTGGCATGGAGTGACGGTTGCCAGCCACGTTTTAGATAAGTGTGCTATTGTGTGTATGTGTGTGTGTGTTCTGTTGTGTGTATGTGTATGTGCCATTACGAAGTAGCAAGTCTCTACTGATCATATTTACATATCCTAGAATTAGCTACATTTTTCCCTAATTAATGAACAAATACCCCTAAATTTAGCCAAATATAATAGTCATTTAGTGGTCAATGGTCATCTTTATAGAAGTAGCATAAAATTATGAGTGAGTCCTTAAAAATTATGAAAACCCTTTAAGTAAATTCTAAAAGTGAATTATGGTTTTAAGTGAAACTAATTGTAAAATAATTATACCGATCCGGTCATTATGGGTAAAATTGGGTAATAATCATGCGAGCTAACAGACAATGAGGTTTCCGTGCATTTTGTGTACCTGGAACATCTATGAATATCCCTAGCAATATTTTTTGTGCACAATATTCTAAGGAACTTTTCTCTTTATAAGACAATTACCAAGATTAATTTATTTTAACTTTGCTTTGCTTTGCTTTGGCTGCCGGGTATCTCTTAGTCGGTCTCACTTCGACGGCAACTTTTCAACTTGTTTAAATAATTCAAAACTGGTCTACAAGGGCAGTATCTCGTGATAATAACTAGAAAAAATAATAAAAATTCCTAGCTTTATGCAACCATCAGGTATCATTCTGTACAGAATCAGAAGTCTGGATAAGACACCTTAGGTCACTTCAGACCCTCGTGATTTTCGTGTAAAATATGTAAAATTGTAATGGTAGAGTTGCCTGGAAAATCATAGCTAATTGGATGAGCCCCCTCTTTAGACACTGGGTATTACAAAGTCGAGCATCTCATCATCTCATCCGTAGTGTTCTTGCCATTTTAAATACCTAATTTATGGCATTACAACTCCGACTTCGGTCACAATTAGGGCGTTTAGTGTTGGGATCTTGTAAAATCAGTGCAGGCAGCTCAAACGCACAAATAAATAAGGCCCCCTGTGCGGTGCGGCATACATAATTAGGCTCTGAACACTCCGGGTCTTCATTTATTGGGTCAAGTAACTTCTAAAGAGCGGCAGAGGGGGAAAATTCGATTTTACTTTTACTGGAAAACTCCGAACTCCGCCTTCGTGCAGCGCCATTTTGTTGCAGCATCTATATATATATCTCAGTGTCTCTGTATCTGAATGCACACAGATACAAAGTGGAGAAGATACACAGATGCAGTTGCAGTTGCAGCTGCAGCTGAGATTGGTCGCTCTGCTGCTGTGATTTGTTGGGGGGAAAACCCGTTTTTCCGCTGACATCGCACCTCCTCCGATTTGCATATTTGTGCCAGCACATTCCTCCGGCTGCCAAAGAAAGAAAAAGTAAGAGAAAAATAAGTACAAAATGACCAAAATTATCATGCATCTCATTATTAACCGAAACTCTCACATATAACTTATTGATTTGTGCGGCAAAGTAACAAAAAATCAAATAAAAGATGGGGATAATATGCTCGAAAATTTAATGCACGAATTAATTATAAATTCCGTTGGCGCGGTGCCCCGCCACGAAAGCGGCCAAAAATTCATGGTCTGTTATCTCTGTTTATTTTTTTGTTTTTAATAATAATAAAAATGCAAATGATTATATTTGTGAATTAAAGTTCTCGGATTTATGGCAATAGCTTCATTTTATTATTGCTATTTTTATGTTATAATGCATAGAGATGCTGCCTTGGAAATTGTGGATAAAAAGGGGCTTGGGAATTGGCGTTAGAAAGTGCCGCCCCGCCATGCAAATGAGAATCGGAGAAAATTAATCGACGGATCGCAATGGAATTCTAATTGTGTTTACGCACTTTCTGCTTTGCACAGGTGTGAGCACACTCTTGTCCAGCCCACTGTACCTACACTGGTAGAGGTAAGTATGCGTTTATGGACATTTTTAAACAGAATTTGATGCAGATAAAACTTTACTATATTATATTTCATATATTATAGTATAAATAATTAAAAGAAAACAGCTTAGAATCGACTTGGACACACTTCTCATTTAAATTATAAAGCCTTTGGTTTAACAAGTAGCTCCTACTTAAGTATATTCCATCTAAACTCGCCAATATAGACACAATTTTCAACTCCTAAATGTAAAGCCTTATATCATTCGGACACTGGACAATCCTACAGATACAATCAGAGTGGAAAATAAGCTCTAGGTGTACGTAGAGATGTCTCGCCCCGAAATGGGTCGATGACAGATTGTCCGAAATCGAAACGAATAAAACCAAACCCAACCCACTGCCATATCGTTTGCCGAACTCCAGCGATCGTGATCTCCGCCAGAGGTGTTCGTCTGTGTTCGTTCCTTCAGACTCTAATCAGTGCTTCGATATCGGAACAAGGTGTGCGCTTGTCGCAGTTCTTGTCACAGCTACTGTTGCGGCTGTTGGTGTTCCCACTTCCCAGTTGACAGTTCCAGTAAGGTGCGAGACATAAAGCTAATTTACAAGAGTTAAAAATAGAAATTATGATCTCAGCATGCCATAAGGCATAAAACTATCTTTCTCAGAGAGAGCACTCCTTTTGCGATCTTCTTCGGAATGCAATTCCCAGACCAAGACCATGCTCAGAGCTCTCTTTAACGCGCCTGGATCACACCCAGCTCCTCCTCTTGGCCATCACAATTTATGATGCTTCATTAGCATGCACCAAGAGTGGACAACAAATGGCCACAGCTCAGCCCAGCTGAGCTCAACTCGGCTGGGATAATGCTAATGCTGTGGCTGTTAGTCCAGCAGACTAACTAAAAAAAATAATATTTATAAGAAAAATGTATAAATAAAACAACGCAGGTCACAAGCTATGATTCGGTATGTTTATTGGCCTTTTTGTTGGCCATTTTCGTTCGGCCAAATGTCTCTCTTTCTTTCGGGCCTTTCCTAATCACAATCAATAAATTTGTTTCGTTTTTGAGTCAGCGTAGTTCGTAGAAATTTTAATCCCGCTAAGAAATCGCATTTTTTCATAGCTCTTTCTTTTATGTCTTATAAATTTTTTTTTTTTTTTTTGCTATTTTTCTGTCATAGGTCAATTTCGCTTTTTAATGCTCTTTGGGAAGGGTATATTGGAGAACTTGAAGCTTTTGGGTTTTATGTTAAATATAAAAAGAATTATTTATTAAAAATACAAAACTAAGGATCCTGCTCATATTATAATATCAGCAGGATCCTTTGTTTTGTATTTTCCGCTTCAAGGCTTATTATTTTAAGAACTCAACCTCTAATGAGCTGTAAAAAACTTTTTAATTAAAATTTGGCTCCATTAGATCAGTAGTTTTGTTATCGCTCTAACCTTTCATCTGGTATTTATATCGATTCTATCGATTGTCTCAGCTAATGCATGAGTCACTCGCACTAAGGTAAAACCCCATGATACTTCCAGATATTTAATGAAACGTTTAATAAATGCAGCAGTGTCATAAGTATGGTGAGTAGCTTCATTTGGAAATTTTAAGCTCAATGTCCATATTTAAGACATGAAAATTACATTATTTAAATAATTATTCTTAATTTTACTATTATGAAATATATTAAAAATATAAATATATCAAAAACAGAAGGGCATTCAGCATCTACGAACCTAGATGAAGCTGCAGTTAAAGCTAAACTTTCGCACCACGTGTGAGTTAACCTTTTGTTGTTGATTTATTCAAAAAAATGCCAAAGCCCAAGACTCTGTGCTCCCTTTTGTTCTGTTCTTGACCGCTAAATCATCTGTTGGCTGTGAATAAATCTTCAAACAGAGGGCAGGGCAGGAATTTAGCGCCTCTAAATTTGGTCAATAGAGTCACAAGATCTATTTTTAAAATCACTTTAAGGCTAAATTTATGCGGAATTCAAAAAGGGCCATAGTTTAAATTCAACTTTCCAACTCTTAAGGGTTACGAATTATGAACAGAGAAATTTGAGAACAAATCGCAGCGTAATAGAAATTATCATAAATTTAATACAATTAATAAATCATAATACTTGCAAGTAAAATATTATTAAAATATGTTCTACAAGTGTTTATAAATTAACAATCCTTGATCTGCAATAATTAATATCAATCAGAGAAAATAGCTTAAAAAGTCACATATTGGAATGTTAAATAATTAATATTCTGATTGAAGAAACGCCTGAATTTGGGGTTTTTGCACAGCCAATGGTTAGATTCCTACCTTGGCTGTGACCTATTAAGGGCCAAAACTTTCATCCGGGGCCATCGAAGCGGGGTTATTAATGACCGGTCGATCCATTGACCCCGCGACAGAAAGCCACCAGAAACGGGTTCTTGAAAGAAAGCCAGAAAGAAGCTCGCCGCGGCCAACTGATGAATAATTCAGTGGCCGAAGAGCAGAGCCCGGAGACTAGCGACCAGAGACCAGAGACCAGAGACTAGAGGCCTGGGGTTGCTCATAGGAAACCGTTGGTGGCTGCGACTGTGTCCACTTTTGGCAATTAGCTGCGGGTCAATAGGTGCTGCTGCTGCTGCCGAGCTAATATAAGCGGCTGCCGATCGTCGGACAGCTCAGTTTTTAGCCAAGTCTGGACAAGATGAGGAACCGGTGCGTCTGGCTCCTCCTGGGCCTGGCCTTCCTGGCCGCCAGTGTTTCCGCCGAATCCCTGATCGAGGTGGACGAGAATGGCGACGAGTACGAGCTGAAGCGATTCTACATCCAGGGTCGCCAGCTAAAGGGCGATGGCAGCCAGTCGCAGTGCGTCGTGACCCGGAGGAAGCGCTCCGGCAGAGCTCACTCGGTGACCAAACCCGGTGAGACCGGAGCAAGTGTCCAGGTCAGTTCGCAGACACTGAATGTGGAGAGCTTGCCGGCCATGATGGAGCATCGCGAGGGTGCCGCCACCCTGCAGGAGGTGGATCCCAGCAAGAGGCGTTATGTGGCTCTGACTGGCGTCCACTACGAGCCTCATGTGCCCAACGATGATGATGATGATGACGAGGATCTGGAGGATGAAGATGATGATGATGAGGTTGAGGAATTGGAGGATGAGACTCTGGCTGGTCAATCCCCCAAATCTCAGTCACAGTTCGTGCCCGCTGCCCTGGCCCTGCCCCTGGCCCAAGGCTCTCAGGTAGCTGAAGCGGGAGCTGGCGGAGAGCAGCCCAGTGCTGCTGTGCTGCCGCAGGGCGTCAGTGTTGTGGCCAATGCCGCCAGCCATGCCAATGTGGCCGAGGATGCCGGCATCGTGGTGGTCCAGTCCCACCAGCCGCCCAAGGTCAATCCCGACACGCATGCCGTCTTCGAGCTGAAGCCCATCCAGGCGGATGTCCAGCAGCCGGCCGTCAGCTTCTATCCCTTCGTCCATCCCTGGGAGGTGGTGCAGCCCGAGGACGAGGATGACTACGACGAGGACGACTACGACGAAGAGGACTACGATGACTTCTACTATGGCGGCTACTACCGGGATCAGCCGGGCTACGTGGGTCTGGGTGAGTACGACGAGCACATCGTCAGCGAGGATAGCCCCATGTCCACCACGGCGGTCTGGACCACAAACGACGACAGCGACATCCATCCCGTGATTAATCAGGCCAACAAGCGCCCGAATCAGAACAAGAACAAAAACAAAAACAAAAACAAGAATTCGAACAAGAAGAATCCGAAGCGAAAGAGTCAGATGAAGCAGAAGAACAAGAAGCGAGTCTCGCAGAAGAAGCGAAAGCCGGAGACGGAGCTGAGTCAAAAGAAGAAGGATCAGAAGAAGAAGCAGCAGGACAAGGAGCAGCAGGTCCAGGAGATGCAGCAGGACCAAATGCTCGAGAGTCCCGTTGATGTTATCAAGAAGCCAGCCGCTGCGGCAGCCTCAAGTGCACAGTCCTCCATCAGCAGTAGCAGCAGCAGTAGCAGCATGTCCTCTGTGAGCAATTCTTCTGGCAGCAATTCTTCGGCTCAGAAGAAAAAGAAGAAGAAGACGAAGAAGCCTAGCAGCAGCAGCAGCAGCAGCAGTGGCAGCAGGTAATGTTTGCAAAGATTCCATTGTGATATTCCATTTTTCTGGTAATATTTCTTAGTGAAAGATATCTAGTTAAATGTTAATCTATATCCTTTGCAGCACCAGCAAGCGCAGGACCAAGAAAAAGAAGAAGCAAAGCAGCAGCAGCAGCAGCCTCTCCAGTGGCAACAGGCGTCGCCGTCCCAGCTCCAGCTCCAGTTCCAGTTCCTCCATCGGCGGTTACCGTCGCCGCCGGCCCCAGCTGACGCAGCAGCAGAAGCGCCGCCAGCAGCAGCAGCGGCGGCGTCGCAAGCAGCAGAACAACAGGCGCCGCCTGCAGCAGCAGAAGCGCCGCAGGAACCGCAACAAGAACCGGCAGTTCTACGGCGACGAGCCCATCATCAACTGCATTTACATCAACAAGGATCCACCGACGACCACCACGCCGCGTCCCTTCTGGAACATCTTGGGGCGTCAGTCGGACGACCAGAAAGCCAAGGATACTCAGGCCCCTGGCCAGGACACCGCCGCCGTAGAGCCCGTGGATCCTGTGGCCAAGCAGGCCGTCCTGCAGGCCGTGCGACGCAACTTTGGCGACTTTGGCGGTCGCAAGCGCACCAACCTGCGATTCGTGGCCTAGAAGCCAGGATATACCAAGGATAAGCCCCATTCTTACTTTTTTTTTGCGTATTTATTTATTTATTGTAATGCAAACAGTCAGTTTTTTTTTTATATATATTGTATGTACATCGAAGCCGCTGATGAAAGTTTTATTTTAGAGGCACGTGTGCGCGGACAACTCATTTGGGGGGCGTTGCATTCGGTTTTATAGATTTTTGGTGCGGGAGGGGACAGCACAGGACGCAGGACGTAGGACGCAGGACGCAGGACAGGCGGGAGGACATGGCCAGTGTGAGTGAACGGAACAGGTGTGTAACCTGAATCTGTCCTGCTGCCAGCTGCACAGCAAGAAACTCGGGCTACTCTCGGACTTTGCGGCATTCCTTTTAGTTTCGAAGTCCTTTCGAAAGGGTGTTCAGAAATATGTTACATCCTGAATAACAAAAAATAAATTAATATAATAAAATATATATAAAAAGTTATAAACTTACAGTTTCAGCTCACTTTTTGAACCAATTTTGATTTGAATTCGATTTGATTTGTAGTATTTTTCCAAAAAAATAAAGCTAAAAGCATTTCTTTTTGCGCCGTGTAAAAGCCTCCTCCGCTCGGGCAGCCATGTCCTGGCCAAAGGGAAAATCAACCCCGAGAGGAGAGCGAGGAGAGCACTCCGCCGGATATATGCCTCACTGCACAGGCCAAACAACTCCGGTGGAAAGGGCCAAGAATATAGAGGAATGAAAAATCCGAGAAGCGGTGAAGCGGGGAAGCGGTGACTGCGGGTAAAAGGGTTGCGCGCCAGGACTTGCTTTATGTTTTCCGTCACTAGATGGTGCTCTCCACGGACTCCAAACGCCACACGCTGAAAGTATATGAAAACCCAAGAAAGAAAGCAAACTTCGGCGCACCGGCATTTCCCAAGTAATTTACTGGGCAGAGTTCGCATGACAACGATCGAAAGCGGCCTTGAATCTTATAAGAGTTTATAAGAGTTTTTTAAAGTCTTTATCTCTTTAAATTTGAATTTAAATTTGACTGTTAAATATATATATTGAACATTTTCTTTTGTTGTTCTACAAACTGTTGTTGCTGTAAAATGCTTGTTGTTGTTGGCAAAAACAGGGCTTCAATTTAGCCATTTTCAGTACAAATTTGTTAATTTCTGGATTTCAGTACCAGGCGAACAGAAACAGCAGCAGAGCGACGATGCTTTTTTAATTTCTATGCCCAAAAGTATGCAATACATGACCAACTATATTAAAAAGCCCCCAAAAGTATACAGCATTTGTGCGTTTTTTGTATGCTGAATTATTTTAAGTTACCTTCTGCTCCTTCTGTTCGCCTGGTATATGAAATCCAGAAATTGACAAATTTGTACTGAAAATGGCTAGATTGAAGCCATGTTTTTGCCAACAACAACAACAACAACTACAACAATTCGTTTACAGCAACAATTAATTGTACAACAACAAAAGAAACAATAAAATATATTAAAAATGGCCTAATTTGAATTCGAATTCAAAATAACGACAAGTTCACCCCTTGTATTTTAAATTCGAATTACAATTTGGCCGTTAGATTAATGTTGTCGTTATTTTAAATTCGAATTAAAATTGTGCCGTTAAATTAATATTGTCGTTATTTTTAAACTCGAATTCAAATTTGGGCGTTAGATTAATATTGTCGCTATTTTTAATTCGAATTCAAAAATTGGCCGTTAAATATATATATTTTGTTGTTTTTTTTGTTGTTGTACATATTGTTGTTGCTGTAAAAGAATTGTTGTAGTTGTTGTAGGCAAAAACAAGGCTTCAATCTAGCCATTTTCAGTACAAATTTGTTAATTTCTGGATTTCATATACCAGGCGAACAGAAGGAGTAGAAGGTAACTTAAAATAATTCAGCATACAAAAAACGCATAAATGCCGCATACTTTTAGGGGTTTTCAAAAAAAAAAAGGTCATGTATTGCATACTTTTGGGCATACAAGTTAATAAAGCATCGGCGCTCTGCTGCATTCTGTTCGCCTGGTGCTCAAATCCAGAAATTGACAAATTTCTACTAAAAAAAGGGGATATTGAAGTCTGGTTTTTTCTTACAACAACTACAACAATTCTTTTCCAGCAACAACTAATTCTACAACAACAAAAGAAACAATAAAATATATTAATAAACGGCCAAATTTGAATTCGAATTCAAAATAACGACAAGTTCACCCCTTTTATTTTAAATTCGAATTCAAATTTGGCCGTTAGATTAATATTGTCTTTATTTGAAATTCGAGAACATGACAATAATTCATTAATTTAGTTTTAAATTTAAAATTGTCACTGGAAATTGTAAGAATCTTTTATTAGATTTGTAAAGAAGCCCTGTATGATTATATATATTTTTTTATATTTCCTTGGTTACAAACATTATAAATCCTCGATCTTAGGCCTACTAAGTTAATTAATTTAAGACTAAAGTGTCTTTAATAGTTGTTTTTCCCTTAGTGCACACATGTGACTCATTTGTGTTGTTCAATCGATATTTTCGTGTCCAGCAGCAGCAGCCAGGCAGCTGTGTACTCGCACATACATTCGTATGTACATTCGTCCATTTCGTGCCACCGGCGACCCACGAAAGTATCTACGAGATACTCGTACACCCGCTTCGCTCCGCACTGCAGAAGAGATTACCCGCGATGGTCTGGCTTCCGCCCACTTTTCCCCCTAGTTTTCCACGGGTCGAGCTTCAGCTGTGAGCGGTATTCCTTTGGCTGTTCAAATAAAAAACGTGCGCACACAGGACCCAAAGCGAAAGCGGGATATCGAAAATCGGAGCAGGAGGCGAACTGACGTGTCATTTCACAAGCAGCGCTGCCAGAAGGTCCTGTTTCCAGCTAGGAAATAAATATAAGATATAAAACAATATTATTTTAGCAGTCTGTATTGAGTTAAAGATATTAAGACTTGTGTAAATTATTATTTATTTAATTTAAATGTAAGTTAAACAAAAGATTTCAAGTCGCATTTTTCTTTGCCTCTTTAAATACAGATGATAGCTTATAATTGATAAAAATGTATGTTTAAAACATATAACATAAATACAAGATTGTTTTTTATTTCAATTTTTGAAAGTTCGTTAAGTTCATTTTATTTGTAGTATTTTCTATAATTAAAATAGATCATAGATAGATATAATATATTATTCAATGAAAATAGATCAATTTTTCATTAGAAAGACGACTTTTAAGAATAATTATTTAGATCAAAACTTAGCTCAGAAAAAAGAGAATAGCTTGCATAATAACGAAAGTATATAATATTATAAAAATATTATAATATATATATTAAATAATATATATAAATATAATAATAAAACAATATAATATAATAAAAACCATAATAATGTCTATAAAAATATCTGTGTATTTATCTCTGTCGTGACAACACTGTTGTCAAGGCAGAAAAGTGGGTGTGGTCCTGTGGTCGGGGGTTTACCTGGACTCGGGTGTCACCCCAGAGCGATTCAGTCCATACCCCTAGCAGGGCAGCTATTGAGGACCGAAGGACCCAAGGACCCAAGGACTCAGGGACGAATCAACTTTGTCCGTTTCAGCAAGTCATCGTGCTTGCTGTTTGCTGGTTTGCCAGTTCTCCAGTTTGGGGATCTGGGGATACGGATACCCGGACGATGGTCGTAAAAAACGCGGGGATGTAGGGGATGGAAAGGACTCTAATCTGTATCCACATATGTGCTTGTTTGTACGTTTGTATATATTTACATATGTATATACAATAGGCTGTCATGCAAAGTCATAGGCACAGGGCCATGTATATGTACATAGTTCTTCACTCTGGGGAACCGAAAGTATTTGAAAGTCTACATGTTTGTGTTGGTTAATTTCAACTAGTAACTAAAAAATGTGTAGAATACATAAGCTTTATTTACTGGTTCATTTGGTTAACAATAATTTCTTAAGAAAATTTCACGATGAGTATTTAAACATTTTACATTTTACGATGAATACTCAAACTCTAGAAGATAGCATTTCTTGCTATAAAATATAAAAAAAATATAACTACAAAGATTGAGAGATTGTTTACTTGATTTATGTTATATGTTACATAATATGTTTATCTATTAAATATAAAATAGGGCTCTTTTTATAATTAATTAGAACAACAAGCTACTTGAAAAGCAACAAACAAAAATAATTGTATTTAATATTAATAAATATTAAACAAATATCAGAACTCTGTGACATAGAAGTAACGATAGCACCTACATCCATAATTAGTTTCTAAATTGTTCCATTGATAGAACCCTTTGCTTTAAAAGCTAAATATTCAAGTCAAATTATTCAATAAAGGAATTTGATTTATGTTTTATTAATTCATTTTAGTGCCCTTTGCCACTATGTGGACTACAGTTTGAAGACCTAATTCTGAGCTAAACTGATTTTAAACTTAACTGATTTCAAATTAAAACCAAAGCCAATCTGTAATTATAGTTTATTCATTTTTTTTCGATGTCCAAACTTGCTTCTCCTATTTTTCCAATTTGCTTTTCTCACGCTTCTTGGTTTTCCTCTGAAGGGGGTGGCATTTTTTCCGAAGGGGCGTTTAGTTATTGATACCGAGCGACAGTTGATTCTTTTTTTCTCTTTTAAATAATATTTGTTGTATATTTTTTGCCAATAATTTTATGTAGTGCTTTCACGTGGAAAAACCAGTGTTTTCATTCGCTATTGGCAGTTCCCATTGACTGTGGTCGTTGTCCTTCATTTAAAGATATTCAAACAAGAAAAAGAACAGCTGTTTGTTAACGAAAATGAGTTAAAACAATCTGATTTATGAACACTTAAGAATAGGCCTTTCCTCGCCTATAACTTACTTTCCACTCCCAAAGTCGTAAAACTAAATAGTTTGCACGGAAAGAAATTAGTAGTAGCCTTCTATAACTACAACTAACTTGTAGAAGGAAATTTCAACTAGACTTTTTAAAACAATTATCATTTTTTCTATGATGTTGTTGTAATTTTAATTATTTAAAAAAAAACCTAATGAAATTCTCATTAGTTCGAATCATATTATAAAAGTAATAGTACAGTTTTATAACACTTTAAGATAGTTAACTAAAATTTTACCCTCCATTAATTCGCTTATACATTTCTCGTGACCAGCAATAATTATTGTAAATTCTTATTTAAATTCAAAAATTGTTGCTTTGTTAAATTTTAGTATTTACATACCTGTTCTTTAAACTTTTATAATTTTTTCTCAGTGCATTCCCTTCACTTCTCCCTCCACTCTCGACTCTCGTAAGGTGTGAGAGACGGCGGGTCAACAGCAGATTGGCGGACAGATGTTTTGGCTGATCCTTTTGGGGTTCTTTCCCTGTTTCCCTCTTTTTGTGGCTGAAGGATCTGAGGCAGGGGCAGAGGATCGACCTAGTTACGCAATGATTTGTCGGATTGTGGGCGTTCTGGAGTGGACCTTAGCCGTAAAACGCTCGCGCCACAAGGGTTGGAGGGAAAGGTGCGCCCATTTAGTCGTAATTGGTTGCCTAATTGGGCCATTGCCACGAGCCGATGATGAAGTGGAGCCTGGACTGGATTGAAAATGGAAAAGGAAAAGAGAGGGGAAAGAGGAATAAGCAGGAGACTTTCAGCTGTTCGCTACCAAAAAGGGATGCTGCAGCCAAGCCCGATCGTCAATATAATAACACGGCCTGATCTCAGCTGTCCATGCATACTAATGTGTGTCCTGATCAAGTTATTTTTCTTCTTAAACAAGTTTTAGGGATTACAAACCTTTTGTGTATCATTTAAAATAAGTTTAAAAGGCCCAACAATTTCAAGTATTAAAATATTCAAACATTCTTTTAGACCCCACCTTTAACAGCATCAGAAAATTATTATATGGATATCGATATCGATAAAGATCCTTGCAGGGTTTTGTACTTTTAGTCAGAAAGCAGTGAAGGAGTCATTTCCTATAAATCATATATATTCTTGATCAGCATCAACAGCCGAATTAGTGTGGCTATGATCGACCGGAAAAACTGCATATTTTTTTCAAAATTTTATAAGAATTTACGTTGAAAAAATGTTTAAAATGATTTAAAAAATTGAAAATGCATATGCTGATTTTTTAAGGGAATTAAAACTAGCACAGAAAAGCTTTCAGAATTAAAATTAATGCCCTTTTACTTAGTTATGTTAGATTTAATATATATTTAATTCTTCGTTTTGTTGTAACAGCTGTTGTTGTTCTTGAAAGAGTTGTTGAAGTTGTTGTGGACAAAACCAACCTTCATTTATTTGTTTATTTTATTTCGTTTTCTTCCTTTACTTTTGACATTTTCAGTTTAAATTCATCAAATTCAAACAGAAACCAACAGAGAGCGACGGAGATCTGTTATAAACTATTATAAAGCTCCTGATCGCATTCGATCGTTCCGATTCTATTCGAATTACTTTGCGCCTTCAGTTTTTCAACAACTAAACCATGTTGTTATTAAATTCGTGTTATTAATTTTCGAATTGCAATCTACAAGGGTATACAAACATCGGTGCACCGAAGTTATCTGCCTGTTTTGTAGGGAATTTACATATATACTTCAGTGGCTCGCATATATCTTTACATACTACCCTGCAAAGGTGTAAATGTTGTCCTATAACTTTGCATACTTTAAATAATCAACTGAAACTCTATTGGTTTCAAATTCGTTGTTCTTGTTTGGATAAAGCAGAATTTTCATTGACTTTAGCATTATTTCATTTGTTTGATCAAGTTCTTTTTCGCCAGTGTTCTTTGGCCAAATTGGAGACAAAGATGGACTGCCTTTCGGGGCCTGGCACGAGCCAAGAAACCGCAGAAATGCAGCTTGCAATTTCAGTGGGAATGCTGCTGCTGCTGCTGCTGTTGATGGCCAAGAACAGGTACCTCCGCATCATCATCATCATCATCATCGTCGTCATCACCGGCAGAAGCATAGGGGAGAGAGATCCTGCCAGAGGACAATGACGCTGCCGCACTCGTAGAACCGCCGAAGGGGGAGATCGAGATCGTTGCCGAGATCGGGGATCCAGATCCAGATCCCGATCCCTTTGCAGTTGCACATTGAGCGCGCGGCACGTGCTCCCTTTTGCTCGTTTCGTTTATTTACGAGATGCGGCAGGGATGCAGCGCGTGCGAGGAGCCGGGACCCAGGACACCGCACCGATGCACCTGTTCTCTAGCGAGCCATTAGCCGGCGAAAGGAACAGGTTCAATGATCGCGTTGCTACCTGTTAACCGCCGCGATGCAGCATCAGGAGTCCTGCCTGATGATGATGATGATGGTGTGTTGCAACAACAGTTGCCAAGGCCAAGTGGCAGTTGCATCCTTCGGTTGCAGGGTTAGCATCATCGCCACCATTATCTTCTTCTTGGCCAGCAGATCCTTGCAGCTGGGCCAGCGCAGAATCCAAAAGGGGTTCCCTTTTCCAGGACTCGAGTTTAATTTGCAGTTTTGAATTCAAGTTGAAGTCAATTCTAAATCAAAGAAAATATGTTTAAGCGAGACATAAGGAAGAAACATGAATATATTTGGACTCGCGAGTGTTTGATTAAATATTTATCAGTCATAAGATTAAATTATTCACAAAACAGAGGCATAGTTAACTAATTAGTGAGCTACTGCGATATTATATTTTACAATTAGCAACTTTTAACGATTTAAATATTATCAAGAAGTGTGAAGAGGTAAGAGTATTTATAAAATGCTTAAAATAAACTCTCAGTTTTGTCAAAATTAAATTTTTAAGGTATATTTAAACATTTTAAAATATAATTTAACAAAAAGGTTTTTTTTGTAACTTTACTTACATCTGCTGTTGCTGCTGCTGCTGCTGTTCCTGCTTCTGCTGCTGTTCCTGCTCATGCTACTGCTGCTGCTGCTGCTACTCCTTCGCTCCGATGTCATTGTCCCCAGTCCTTGCAATCCTTTGGGGTCGCTTGACCCATCCTAGAGGCGCGCAACTGACGCGTCTTGGCCAGCAGGAAAACCGAGGCAAGAAGGGCGGAAGACATGTGCATGACTGCTTAATCTAATTTAACTGCGATGCCGGGGACGTTTTAATAGGAAAAATGTGAAAAAAAAGAAAAGAAAAGAAACCGGCAAAGGCAGCGGTGAAAAATTAAATAAAATAAAAAACAAGGCAGCCAGCAAAAGTCAACCCCATTGTAATGGTAACAGAAAGAAGAGGGCCCTCTGGAAATAAGGAAAACCTGCAGGACAGCACAAAGCAATTAAGGAGGAGACTCTCCGGTGATGAGGAGCAGCCGAGAAAAGGGGGGAATAGAGAACAGGGAAAAAGGAAAATGTAAAGGGGAAGAGCGAACAGGGAACAGGGAATAGGAAACAGAGAACAGGGAGTGGCGTAAGACAAGAAGAGGTTACTTGTACACAGCAAGAAAAAGTTGAGCAAACATTGAATGCTACTCAACATTCTAAATTATAAATATAATAATATTTTATATTTAAATATGTTTCTATAATCTTTGATCTTGATTTGTATGAAATATTTTATTAAAACTAAACAAGTACATTTCATATTCTGCAAGTAATCAATCTAGAAGAAATATATATTTATACTGATAAAAAAAGTTTAAGACTTTTGGTAATTTTTCATGACTTTTGATTACGAAAGAAGCGCACAGAAATATGCTTCTGTCTTCTTTTAAGATTCTTTCTTTTTTTTTTAATAATTTCCTGAATTTTCAGTCATATTTTTTAAATTTTCAGTCTTATATTAAAATTTTTGGTTTTATATTTACTCTTTAATTCCTTCCTTTATTTAAGAATGCAAAAATCTTGAAAGAAGATTTTTTTATAAGTGTTGTGTGTGAATAATATAATCAATTACCAAGTACTGTTATAATTATTAATAACATTATATTATTATTCTTTTATTTATTCTAGTTTGCCTGGGACTTTCTTCTCTCATTTATTTATCAAAAAATCACACTTAATCCAAACTTCTACTATTTCTTTCAGTGCAGCTGATGAGCACACTCAACCGCAGCGCCGGAAGTGTGCACACGGGGTGATGGAGATGGCTAGATACGGATATATGTACAAAGATAGGCCAAGGGAAGGGCGCCCCGAGATCAAGTCCAAAGTCAGGGGGCATCTCGCTGCGATCTCCTCGATCTTCGGCTTCTCTCTGCCCGCTTCTTCCGTCTCTGTCTGCCTTCGAAGCAGTGGCAGTGGCAGTTGCAGTTGCATTTCGCGCTTGAGAGGCCACGTGCCCCGGCGCAACTTTGAATTCGAACCCACATGACATTTTTTTTTAGCTCCTAAACCTGAACCCATTTTTATTTCCATTTCCACTTCCTCTCTGGATCTCGCTACTTCTTTTCCTTCTGCTTTTTTTTCTTCTTCTTTGCTTTCTTCTTTTCCTTCATCTTCGCCTTAACCATCTTTGTTGTCCACTCTTGATTCTAAAGATATTGGTTTATAGTTAGTTAGGATCTGGAGAAGCAGGGTCCAGCTGCCGACTCAAGAGTTACTAGGATAAGCAAACCTTGAGAGCTTACAGATACTGCTTTGGCATCTTTAAGATACTTTTGAGCTTTCTAAAGTTTGGAATTTCTTAAGTATTTCATGTTTATTTATATTTACTTATTTTTATTTATATTTATTTATATCTATTTATATTTATTTATGTTTATTTATATTTAATTATGTTTATGAATATTTACTTATATTTATTCATAAATATTCATTTATATTTACTTTTATTAAAACAAACAACAAGACAAATAATAAACTCTTGAGGTATTCCCTGAATTTCTTTGAACGTTAGAGAAATGTGACCTTTTTGTTATAAATAAACATATTTCAAAATAAGCAGAAGACTCCCTATACCATTTAAAGAACTAAAAATATTTGTTCTTCTGATACTTTCAGTTTAATGAATAAAGATACCTTCCTTTCCTTACCAATTCTTACACATTTCCCTGCTTTCCCGCAAAAAAGAGAACTTGAGGAGTTATTGCCACCACTGTTGATATTTATGGCCACAGCAAGGACATGGCTTCGCGTCCTGGCTTAATCAGCTTAGGCAGCCGAAAAGGAAAAGGTCGAATTGAAGCAAGAAGTTCCACAAATGCTCCCCCTCCCGAAGGTGACCCACATGTAATGACCAAGTTGACGTTGCACTATCTAGATGGTGACGAATGTTGATGCCAATGCCGCTTCGGAGGTCGATGCCGATGCCGAGTGATGTGTTATGGCAGCTGGTCACCTGGTCACCTAATCGGGCCCTGTAATTTCCTTTGGCTTCTTACCCGCCGTCATCCTTGGGCTTCCTTTGCTTCTCTCTCTTTTTCTCCTTCTCCAGATCCTGATCCTGCTTCTCCTGCTTCTCCTCACAACCAAGTGGTTCGTTCTGCCAGGTTTGTGGGCAACGCTTGAGTGCCCCAGTTGATGTGGCACTCGTCGTTGTACATCTCTAATCTGCCCCGTGCCACCGTATAAAGTCAGCTGGAGGAGTTAGTGCAGCCAGCGGATCCAGGTCCTTGCACTGTAACAAAAATTATGGTATATTCCAAAGGGAAACAATAGAGATTTTCTAAAGAGAAGATAGGGAATCATTACCATCTTCATATTCAAAAATCTGAGATAATAATGTAGAATGAGGTTACTCTCCAATTGAAGGATATTTTCCTTAAGCAAGAATTGAAATTCTTAATAGATTGTTGTAACTATTTTCTTTGTACCTAAATACTCAAATATCAGAAATAACTAGGAATAATGTAGAATGGGATTACTCTCCAACCAAAGGATGAAATGAAATTCTTAATAGATTATTAATAAATGTGTTTTATATTGTTACCTGTTTTCTTTGTATTTAAATACTCAAATATCAAATAATTAGGAAGAATGTAGAATGTGGTTACTCTCCAACCAAAGGATATTTTCCTTAAGCAAAAATAGAAATGAAATTCTTAATAGATTGTTAATAAATGTATTTAATATTCTTACCTATTTTCTTCGAGTGTCGCGGCCGTTACAAAAAAGACAATCGTCACATCGACACACGACAACTCTGCCCCGACCCCTGTCCCTGTCCCCTGGCCCTTCTTCGTTTTACTTGAACTCTCCTTCCTTATCGAGAGGCTTCTTCCACCTGGGGCGCTCAACAACAACTGTCTCTTGGTCTCCTTGGTTCGCTGAGCAAATGGCGGGAAAGCATTCCCAATCGCAGTAACAGCCAAGACCGCGAGGCTCCATATGGCCCTCGGCTCTGGGCTCTGGGCTCTGGGTCTTATCAGGCTGGACGACGATGACTACTGCTTCTTGGGAACACAGCTCTTGGAATCTCCTGGGTTTCCATTGGGGCTGGCGACTCGCTTTTTTGGGGACTATGCGGGCTTATGGTTAACGGGGGAAAGCTCGGCGCTCTGCCGATAAGGGGTCGTGGGAAAACTCGGGAAAAGCCTGCTTATCTGGAGCATTGAAGTCCATGCAAATGTGGGTGGATTATCACAGGGAACGAGTTCATTTTTTTTCGTTGTAGTATTTCCCTAAGGGAAACTCAACAGTTGCTTAATCTGGAATACGAAATGAAATATATTGATTACAGTTTCATAACGAACTTAATACCCGTTGACTTGATCGAAAACCTTACCCAGAATTTTATAATAACTGCTACAGGTTCAAAACTACTAACGATCGAAAGCGGTCAGGAAGTTTATAACAGTTTATAACAGATCGGAGTAGCTCTCTGCTGCTTTCTGTTCGAATTTGATGAATTTGTACTGAAAGTGTCAAAAGTAAAGGAAGAATATTAAATAAAATAAACAAATAAATATATAAATTGCCTACAACAACTACAACTATTCTTTTTTACAACAACAAAACGAAAAATTGAATATATGTATTAAATCGAGCATAACTAAGTCCAAAATGCATTATTCCGTTGACAAATCAGCATATTGGATTTACAATTTTTGAAGCCATTTGAAATGTAACACAAAGTTTTACGATCTCCGAATTGTAGAGATTAAAGCTGATTTTTTCAAATACAACACTTATTGCTCCACATATATTCCAAATAGTATATTTACTCTAAATGCTCTTTAGCTCATGAATTAATAAACATCTTTCAGAAGAACCAGAAACTTGCCTTGATAATCAACTTGGAAATATAAGGATGATGATTGAACCATTCTGAAATTTTTTCTAAATATGACACTTATTACTCCTGATTACCCAGTCAGAACATATATTCCAAATATCACATTTATTCTTAATACTCTTGTAGAATCTATTTAAATATTATTATATTCCTTCGCTCTCGAAGCAATAAAAATCTTTCAGAAGAACCACGACACTTTTCTTGATAATCTACTTGGAAATATAGGGATGACGTATAATTTTCTAGTTCAGCTCCTAACTCTCCAGCTCCCATCTCGATATTCTACCCACAGTTACCGGATTGCTGAATTTTTGGCAATTGTAAGTTAACTTTTGGCGACTGCCTGGCTTTATAGCCTTTTACTTTTGATTTACTTGGCTAATCCCTCGCCGGGGCTTTGCTTTGTACCAGTTTCATGGCTTGCACGTGATAATTGCAACGGATTCGTTTTCGTTTTTGTTTTCGGTTTCGGTTTCGTTTTCGATTTCGTTGCGTCGCTTGAGCTTTTGTTGCTTTTAATTTTTATCTCGTTTTCATTCACACGTAATTGATTCGAGAGCACACGAGTGGAGCCATAAAGCCCACATGTTACGGCTATATACTATATATATTTCTTTGCGCCGAAATCTCGAGTGCCTTTGGGTAATATTCGGGATCTAGGTGCTCGCAAATGGTCAGACTCTGCGTGTCTGGCTTGGCGAAATATATACAAAGAAACATTGTACAAATCAAATATATAAAGATGTATATATTTATGAAAGTCTGTCTAGCGGAAAGCTCAAGAGGAAAAAGGAAAACGAAAGAGCTGAAAGGCGTTTCCTGGGCGGAAGTTGAAAATACAAAATAAATAAATAATAATTCATAGTTGAAGCTAGCATCTTGGAAAGGCGTAAGAGATTTTTGATATTTTGTTTCGGTGTACTGTATCCTTTAGGAATTTAGATACTTATTTAATTTTTTTTTGAAGTTGCTCCCTGTCCAAATGTCAGATGTCTGGCCGAAGGAAGGAATCGGAGCATGGCGCTGAGTGAGCGTGTTAAATGCAATTACGGTGCGTCGTCTGGGTCTGGCATACGAAAGGCCAGTGCCGCTGGGATTAGGCGATGACCTATGGCCCGGAGCAAGCATCTGCTTCCCGCTGGGCAGGAGCTGGGCGCGGGTGAGGACCACACCCCACAGTTGGCCTCACCTTTCCTTCCGTGCGTTAAAAGTCACGATTAAGCGCCGCATCAGAGGGCATCATCATCATCATCCCCCGCCAGCACACTGCCCCGATGATGATGATGTTTCGTTGGCTCTTCACTTTTTGAGGCTTATAGTTTCTAGTTTTTTTTTTCTTTTTTGGATTTGCCTCTCGGGGGTGGCTGTTGGTCCCAGGTCCCAGGTCGCAGGCTTCCGGGTTTGCCGGGGCTTGGCTTTCGGGGCATAAACTGCATGAAATTAAGTAATTAACTGGCCAAAGTTCACCCAAAAAAGGCAAAAGGTCATCAATAATTCATCATCAGCGATCATTGCTGATGAATGAGTGGAGATTTATCAAGATTAGCTTTGGGGGAAGTAACTGAAGTGTATTTATAAGCCATATAAAATTAATATAATAACCTTTAAGTGATCTGTAAGCCTATTTTATAATATTTTTTAAATATATTTGATTTAGAGGATTAGGTTACATCTTTTCTGTGTGAAAATCTTGTTTGAAGTTTAAGGTGAATTCAGGAAATTGTATATTATTTAATATTATTATTATATAAATATTTATGTTATAAAATAATATAACTAAAACTTAAGACTATTTTTTTTGTTCTTTCTTAAATTTCTCGATAGAATACAACTACTATTTTTTAGAGAAAGCTTCTCTGTCTCTGTTAGATTTAATATTCCCGCCCAACTCTTTAAACTTTTAGAAGAAATCATGAAACTGTATAATAATTAATTATATTATTATACAAATTACTTTAAATATTTGTGATACATTATTATTAATAACTAAAACTATTCTTCATTCTAGTTCTTTCTTAAACTGCTTGGTTATATAAAATAAAAGCCACTATTTTCAAGTAGAAACTGTGAGAAGTTAGTTCTGAAATTCCCGCCCAACTTTAGTGTTAATAATATTATTATACATCTTACTTGAAGTGCTTATGGTATTAAATTTAACTAAAACTATTAATTTTTGTACTTTTTGTTCTTTTTTAAACTTCTTGATTATTTAAGTAAAGAAATATATTTTCAAGAGTAAACTTCTCACATCTCAGTTAGTTCTAAGATTCCCGCTCATCTGTTTGAACTTTAAGGAAAAATTAAAATTTTATTATATACTATTATATACTGTAAAGTAACAAATATTTATGTTAATAAAACTGAAAATATTTGTTATTCCTTTTTTAACTTCTCGATAGACAATTCTCGATTATTTAAGTACAAATTTATATTTTCAAGAGTAAACTTCTCACATTTCTCTTAGTTCTTAGATTCCCGCCCAAAAAAAGCATATAATTAGCGGGTCGGGGCTGGGTCTTGGTATACGATGTCCTGTATCGGGATCACACAGCTGGGAAAAAAGCCTGATTGCCGCGAAATATGTCTCACTTGAACCCGCCGCAAACTAGTTTGGCCCCGAGAGCTCTAGAGAGCTTTGTCCTGGCTTCTGGCTTCTGGTCTCTGGCTCCTGGCTCTAGTCGTAGGTTCTTGTCGGACATGACATAGGAAAACAATGGACAGAAACGGGGCACATAGCTTGGACAATGGACCACTAGACATGGAACAAAAGAGGCCGCCGGGAGTGACTGACCAATTCTGATGGGAAAATGCCAGGAGACCCAAAGAAACCAAGGCGACCGAGCTCCTTGCGCGGGCAAAATAAATAAATACAAATGCAGCGCATCGCGAGTGATGGAAATGCAAATGAGGTCGGCAACTGACCAGTGGTCACCAGGGGATGATGGTGCATCCCTCCTCCTCCCTCTGCCTCTCCCTATCCCTATCCCTCTCCTTATCCCATTCCAGTTTGTCGCTTCTCGTGCCTTGCCCTCTGCCGTTTGCTCCCATTGTAATGAGTTTGCTCCGCTTGCTCGTTATACTCACCCCGATCTTGGACCTTTCCCGGACTTGAACTTCTTACCCTGCCCTGCCCTGCCCTGCACCACCTTCCCCCTTCCACTCCCAGATGCATTCCCTGGTCAGTCCCTTTGGTCACCTTAATTTACGGCCTCGGGCCCGCGATCCGGCGACCTCATTTGAATATTAGTTGGGCTGATCTTGATTCGGGCCACTGTGAAATTGAAATTGAAATGGAAATTGCCACCGCCAAGACATTCTCACATCCTTAAGCATTACACGCTTGACCAGCCCAATCCCTAACCCCATCTCCATCCCAAACTCGAACTCATATTTCATTTCGCTGACCAGTCCGAGATCTTGACCATCGCATGCGCATTACAATTTGATCCGGAATCAGGGATCAGGAATTAGGAATCAGAATTCCGGACTCAGGGGAGTCCCTTGATTGGGAATTTGTCTTGTGACGCAGTCAGTTTGGCCGTTAAAATTCTAATTTATGGATCTACCAAGGTCCTACCGCATCCTTTTGCGGGTTAATGAGAGTTTGATCTCGCAGGAGTTCCCGACCCCCTGATCCCCTTTTGATGGGATTAGCCAGAACAGATGGGGTTATCACTATAGATGAAACTAGTTTTGTAAATCTACTGTATATATATTTTCAATATTTATTACCAAGTCTGGGTATTAATAATAGTAAGTAAATGGTATAGTATGAGTATATAAATAAATAAAGATTGTTTTTGCATATAAATAAAATAAAATTTATATAAAATCAAGCATAACTAAGTCAAACTTGCATTAATTTCAATTCGGAAAGCTTTTTGAGCTAGTTTTAATTGGGGTAAAAAATCACTTTATTGGATTTTACCACAAAATGTTTTAAATCAAAATTTGTGTTCGTTTCTTGACAAATTTAATGATGTAATCCCTTATAAAATTTTGAGAAATATGTGAAACCGCGCCGATCGTCTTTTAGTTTGTCTCGCAATCTAGATTTAGTTACCTGAATTATGTTTGCAGATCATTTACTTTAGAATACCATTAGTAAAATTTATGGAATAGGCCAGAAGTACATCTCTTTTATTTCTTGAGTATAAGCTTTAATTTTTATTTTCAGTTTTATTTGTCAAGATATTTACTTGTAGTTTGAGCTGGGACTACTTTTTATAAATCTAAAATTTCTGTTATTTTATAAAAATCGCAAGTCTTATGTAGCTACCATAGAAAAAAATTGGCAATACAAGTATTAATGGGATATTAACTGAAAAGTTGCATTACATCTTAATTTTAGATATTATTTTACATTTAAGCGGAGGCATAGTTATTATTTACTTTTTAAAAATAAGTTTACTATCAGAGGAACAAATATAAATGACAAATGTGAAATAAAATTAATATTTGATGAGAGGTAAATGTAATTAATATTTTAATTACTTAGTTGATTTTTAAATCATTTATAAATTCAGTTTTAATTGTGACTATAAAATAAATTCCAGTTTTATTATTGAATCCAAATGGATTTGTATAACCAATATCTAAGAGCTTTGTTTAATTATTAAAAGTCTGATAAATAAACCCAAGAAACCAGAGCCTAAGATGGATTTAAAAGCAAATAAATAACTGCCTAGGCCACAAATGTGTTATTTATTATTATTATATTAAATATTATTGTACAATATTATTTGTTATTAGTATTTATATTCCTATATAACCTGATTGTGACTATTATTTGATTACACTATGTACATTTTAGAGGCGAGTGACTGGAGATCCTTTGGCCTGTCTGGTGATATTATTTTTAAGAAGGGGCCAGGACCTTCTTAGTTCCCCTTGCATTTAGAAGCCTTAATTGCAGGTTGTTTCTGTGTCGGTTTCAGTTTCGGTTTCACTCCTTAGTCCTTAGTCCAGCTGAGTTTCGTATGGAACACGACTCGAGGACGAAGCGAGGACCAGGACTCGAACGAGGACGAAGGGCGGTCCGACGGCGATCGAAATGAGGTCAGTGACTGGCAGGGAAACGAGATCGAGAAGGAAAGGCAAGGAAAGGTAAGGAAAGGAAGGCACAGGACAAGCTGGCAGGACCAAAGGGACCCTTGGGCATTGTGCCAAGGCGTAACGGTTTTCGCTGTTTTTTCTTTTTTTATTATTTTCTGTAGCAGCCTTTTGTTTTGTTTTTCCTCTTAGAACATTTTTTTTGTTATTATGTTTTTTAGTTGCAAGTCCTGGACGTGTCCGATGAATGGATGGCCAAATTAAAGCAGGGCAACTTTTTGGTCAAGGATTAGCAGGACCTGAAGGGAGAAGGACCAACAGTCAACGGGTAGTTGGAAGGAAACCGAAAGGGAAACTGTATAAATTAAAATGAAAGAAAATATCAAGGAGTTATCTTTTCCAAACACAAAAATATAGCTGATAATATCACTATAGGTTTACATGTTAGTTATAGTTTTAAAATTTACTCTAACATTTGATAAATAAATAAAAACTAGTTGAAAATATTGTTTTTAATTATAAATTGGAGTTATTCTTTTTCTTGGTTAAGAGATTTCCTATTTACAAACGGTGCCTTGTGATTGGTCCACTTTAAACTGCGACGACCCCTGACCAGCTTCCACATAATGGAGTGCAAAAACGGGCATTTTCCAACCCAAAAAAACCACTTTGAAAATGGCTGAACCCCTAAGGATGTCCTAAGATCACGATCTGCACGATCTGCCAACCCGAGCATCCTTGGGTTGAAAGTTCAAAGAACATTCTCGGACATTTTTAATGAAATTTACCAAGGGGTTATGGGTTGTGCCATGAAATTCAATTAGTTTTTGGGCTAGAAAGTTCAAGATTTTTTGGACTGGTCATTGGTCAAGGCATCAGATCAGAGGGGAAAGGGTAGAGAAGCGTGACGAAACTGGATCGAGACCGGCCAAAGGTTTAGGGATGAGATAGGGATCTTGAGGGAAAAAAGGGGTTAAGTTGGCAAACTGGTTTACTGTTCCTTTTCTCATCTTCATCTCAGTTCCCTCAGTTGTTGATTTATGGGCTCTCGCCCTCAATAGGGGTTGAATTATTATTATTATTATTAAGGAAAGGTGACGGATTCCGAGACAGACTGCCCGGGGCGCAGCCTCAACTCATCTCCTTGTCATCTCGCTGGCCGGCCACTCGTTTGCGTGTTAAAATCCGTGGATTTGCTGGGGTGACACCAGCCTTTGATCGATATATAGGAGATCTAAACCGATCTGACCTAATTAGTGCGAGATTTATTCAGAGATTTATATTTGAGAAAGCAGCAGCAGCTGACCAGGAACCAGAAGAGCCACCTCTGAAGCCCATCTGGAGCTCATGGTCAGGCATTTCGAAACCTTCCATAAACTTGGTGAGAGGTGAAACGAGTTTCTCGGTTCGGGATGTCGTCTGTACAATTTCCACAATTTCAGCATCATTTTGGCGGGTTGGTGGCTCGTTCTCAGCACCTTTTGACCCCCTGAATACGAGTGTCGTTTTAACTGCGCCCCAAACTCGTAATATGTTTCTGTTTTCTCAAAGGGGGGAGCCCATAAAAGATACATATGCCACATAGATGAAAGCTGGCCACCGAACACTGACCGAGCTGACCAGCAGTTTCCGTTAGCATGCTACCAACTCTTGTTACCAACTCTCACAGCTCGTCTCGTTTTTTTGGCCAAGACAAAGCAGACAAAACAGACAAAACAACTCACTTAATTGCTCGTATCTGTCACAACTCGGAGATCTTCTACTCTGCCACCATGTTTACTTGGTTTTTGTTTTGTCCGGAAGGGAGTCGACATGGGAAGCTACAAGATTTTGGGAACACTTGAAACTTGGACTTGGAGACTTTTACGGGGCATAATCCATGCTCATTGAATAGTTTTATTTGGCCAAAAACCCGGCAGCAATTCGATCGCATTTCCAGGCAATTTCCAATTGATATGCGAGCACTTCCTCCTCCTGGGTTTCGCATTGGAGGAGTCTCTTGAGTCTCGGCTCTTGGATGCCTCTTGGCTTGCATTCGCTGCTCGCTGCTGTTAATTACAACAGCAACACAGATGCCGCATTGCATTAGCAGAAATCAAACATGCAACGCAGCGGCAGCAGCGGAGGCAGCCGACCAGACAGATGGACAGATGGATGGATGGATGGATGGATGGATGGAACGATGGGTGGACGGGATGAGCAGGGCAGAGGAAGAGGCAGAGGCAGGCGCAGGCAGGCAGAGCGCGCTGCCAAATAGTTGCAACATTTTCAATTATGAAATGCTTCTTTTTAAACACACAACTCTTCATTGGGTTGTGCAGGCGCAGGCCCAGGCCTCATTATATAAAGCGAGGCGAGCGTAAATCATAAAACGCGGCGAATGTATCTTGCAGATACGAAAATTGCATCGCAGCTCAGCTCAGCGCAGCGCAGCGCGTGCCGCCAGTTAAAAGCTAAAAAAAAAACAAAAATAACCAACAAGAAACATTCAAAAGATAATTATAAATTTCGAACCGAAGCTTCAAGCACCCTTTGATAGTTTGGTTAAATCGATATAATTTAAAAAGTTGTCCAAAAACTATCGAAAATATCGGTTTGGTAGAATTGTATACTTATCGAAATTATCAGAAAGTCTTTATTGCATTTTAAAGATGCTTTTGAAACAGCCAGTTAGCTACTTTCTATTGAAAGTCGTTTTGTATTCCAAAATTCTATTTAGATTTGAGGATTATTTAATTGAATAGCTTAAAGTTTAAGTTTTGTCAACTTTTTAGGTTTTACACATATGAAAATAATATCGTAAGCTTATCGACATTATCTGTAAGTTTTTATTTCATTTAAAAGAAGCTTTTCAATCAGCTAACTGGCAAATTTTCATTGAAAGACCTTTTTTATATGCATAATTGTCTTAAGATTCAAGGACTAAATTGAATAATTTAAAGTTAAAGTTCGATATTTGCTTTGTTTACATGCATTTGAAAATAATATCGGATAATTATCAATATTATCGGTAGGTCTTTGGTTCATTTTAAATAAAAAATTTAATTTTAGTTGGCAAATTTCCATTGAAAGCCTTTAGTTTTTGCATAATTCTATTAAGATTTAGGTAAAAAATGAAAGAGCTTAAAGTTAAAGTTCGATAACTTTTTATTTAACATGCATACGAAAATAACATCGATAGCTTCTTTACATTTTATATGGCTTTAAGGCTTAGAGTTTAAAGCAAGACTTAAAGCTTGTGATGAAGAAAGCCAAAGCCTTTTTACTGTTATTAATATTTTCATTTTATTATATATTATTATTTTGAAAATTCTAATTTAACTCAGTTACTTATCTATAATTTTCTATATTCCAGATATCAAATATCGTATCAATCAGTAATATCTCAGTGACTACTTAATAATTAATAACTGAATAGCCCAAAAAGGCACCCAACTCATCATCGTGGCAATAGACACCTTCTCTCGTTAGGGTACAGCTCATAGTTGGCTCATAGGAGGTGGCAATTTGGGCGGTGATGCAGTGGCGCAGTGGTGGGTGGTGGGTGGTGGCTGTTGTTTTTGTTAATTGCGGAGACGCAGCAGCACATCGCCAACGGAGGCGAGGTGGCTTTGTTTTTCTGTCGGCGGCCCGCTGAATGGTTGTTGGTTGCGCATGCGCCACAAATTTGTTGCATTTACCCGAGATATTTATTGTGATTTCGCCTTTGGTGTTTGGGCGCTGCTGCTGCTGCTTCTGGCTTTTGCTTTTGTTTATGCTTTTATTTAAGCTTCTGCTTTTGTTTTTGTGCGCTGTTTGTTTTATGAATGCGGCAAATGGAAATTGAAGAGGAAGATTGCATGATGCACCAGCTCTGGATGTGCCTGCACTTGTTGCATGTGTTGTTGCATGCGGCCGCCGCTGTGTGGTTTCCATTGGGATTTGTAGATTGGTGTTGCCAATGGATTTGTTAACAGCCACCTGCCTTGTGGTTTGACTCTAGATAGCTTTTGTTCTAAAACTGACTGCCTTCTTCTTAGGTGATCACAACATCTGCCATGATAATGACACAGTAAAAATCAGTTTTCACATATTTAAACAACACTTTTAGAGGCTAAAACCTACTTAAAACGAGGAAAATCTTTTATTTTGTTATATTTAAATTGATTTAATTCTCAGAAAACCTTCATTAGTCATTTGGAATATAGAATTCATCTAGATATCCGTTGACAAGGCCAAAAGCTGCACACTTACGTGTCAAATTCGTTGGCCAAGGAGTCGCTCTTTTTCTCCAAAATATTATAATATTTTATATAAAAATTTAGCCAGTTCCCAAAGGTATTCGCTTTCCATGTCCGTGATCCGCTATCGCATGTCTGGTATCACTTTCTATGGCCTTATCAGAGCCATCGTTTCGGCATTTCCACATTTCTGGAGGAGATCGGAGCACGGAAGGGGAAGTGGCGCACGCGCAGAACATCACGTGTGGGGAGGTGCCTCCATGGATGGCTGGACGGATGGACAGATGGATGGATGGATGAAGGGATAGATGGATGGTTGGATGAGGCAAGCGATCTGCTCAAGTTTCCACGTCAAGAATCGCGCAGACTGGCTCCAGACAGACGCGTTATCCGAGGAATCTCTCAAGAAAACCCCAAAAAGCCAGAAAATACCTAGTCATCAATATCCAACACATCAGAAAGCACACTCAGCAGATCATCTGAGTCTGTTTTCAGAGGGATATAATATAATATATTATATAATATTTATATTATTATATAATATAATAATAATATTATACTCCCCAAGAAAAAAAAAAAAGTAATGCCACGAATTTTTGACTTTGTTTATGAATTTAGGGATATCCTTAGGATATCTCAATTGTTTCTTAAAACTATCCATATAAAAGTTGTTTTACCAATAAACAGTTTCCTTAAAATCTATATTTTTGGGTGTATCTAAAGTATCGATTCCAAAGTAATGCTTTTTTAAGAGTTATTTGCATATGGAGAAAGAAAAATCTGTAGGAAGGGGGGTTCAGGTGATCAGAGAGAAGAGAGTTAGTAAACGGCTGACCAAAAGAAAGAAAGGTTCCAAAAGAAACGGAAGAGAAATAGCGAGAGAGAGATGATTAAAAATAAAAGAATATAACCGCTGATCACGCCTTTTAGAATTACCGTTAACTCCAGCTGCAATCATCGTGATCAGCTCGCTCTCTCTCTTTCTGTATAGCCATCTCTTTCGCACACTGAAGATCGATAAACGATTGGCTTAAAGTTGATTTCCTGCTTTTTAGTTTAACAGTCGCCCGGTGTCCCCAACATCAGCCAACTCCCCCAAAAGAGGTCTTCTCTTTCCCTGTCTCTCTCTCTTTCTGTGGCTCCCTCCCTCTCTATACCCCTCTCTCTCTATATATATATGCTTATATCTAAAGTTTTTTGACGGTCACGTCCCCTACATAAATATCCATAAAAAGTAATGCTCACATCCGTCCGGATGAAATGCCTTCGTGTTTGGCGCGAGAGCAAGAGTAGTGCGGTTAGAGGGAGTGAGGGCGAACTATGGGAGAGGGATAGATATAGAGATACAGAAGAGATGAGGAAAGAAACTAGGGGAGGTGAAGCACTGAGAAATATATAGTATCTTAAGACATAAGCTACTAAATTAAAGTCACGATTTAATTTTAAAATGGTTCTGAAAGGTTCTTGCTTTTTCATTAATAAAAAATTAAAATAAATCTAAAACAAAAGTTACATTAACAATAATATAAGCATTACCAACACACTCTTCTCCCAGCATAGCTCCTAAAAATCTTACAACACTTTCGTTCAGTCTCAAGCCTTCAAGCCGCTCTATCGTAAATCATAAGCGATAAGATAACGCCCATAAAAATAAGTCAAAACCTTCACACGATCAGAGAGCGAAATCAAACAGAGATATATGTAGGCACTGTCATATATATATATGTATATATACCTGAGATGCCGCATCTTGTTCCCATTCCCATCCCGAATCATATTCGATCGAGTTGACGAGCTGCTCTGACAGCGGGTTTATCGAGGCCTCGCGCAGGTGTCCGTCCACATCGGGGCAAGCAAACACCATATATATCCATCCAGAGGGTCCAGGGACAATCCCAGAGCCTCATTTTTGATTTGTTTCGGGTTTCGGTTTATTGTGGTTCAATATTTACACTCCTTATCGAGCACCCACAATCCGGAAACGAGAACCTTGGGGAGATTCGGCTCTAGATGCCCCGCGTGTGGCGTGGGACAATTGGGCCAAAGTTCTGGGCTCTCTCTCACTCCTGGGAGATCCTACACACTTCACACCTTTTCACGGTGGAAACAAACACAATAATATTTATCATAGTACTTATAGGGATGGAAATATAAGGAGATGTAGAAGAAGCCTTTTTTTAAAGATGTATTTATGTATTAAGAGAAGAAGAATCCTTCGGTCGTTATTTTATATATATTGAAAAATGATTTCAAGGTCAATAAAATTAAATAACTCATAATAAAAATTGCAATTCTGTTTGATTTTCAATTTCAATTGAACTCAAAAGTCCTCAGATTCGTTCGGTTGTCCAGTGAAGGCTTATGTCTGGGCAACCTCCACTCGAGTCTCACTTCTAGCCCAGACCTTCCTCGTGGAACGTTCCATCGGAGGCTTCTAATGGCTAATTAGTGGGGTATCGCTGGGTATAGGGCACCGCCGCGTGGCAAGGTCAACGGATTCCTCGCCTCGTGTCGCCTTGAACGCAATTCAATTCACCGCTGGGCATTCGAATATCGCACATCCGCCCAAACAGCTGCTGCTGCTGCTGACTGCCATCTTGGCCACATCATTGGACGAACGAACCTTGATGGCGTTGGTAAACCAGTTAGCATAGAGCCAAAACGTTAGTCAGCGAAGCAGTCAGTTAGTCAGTTAGTCAGTCAACACCCAACAACACCCAGTCAAGGCCCCCAATGTCGTGCTGAGCGGAGCCACATCCTCCCGGCCAATTATTATTAGTTCTTAGCTTGTGTAAATAATTGAATTAGCCAATTATCGCAGCTGTTGATAGAGCTTAAGCCTGGATTTAACAAATACCCTAACAGTAGATTTTAAATTTCAATTTTAATTACTCAAAGTACCAAAAATTGCGACCTATTGTTAATAAGAATAATTATTGCAAATATATTTATGTAATATATAAAAAAATTATAATAATTGCACTTTAAATTGAAATTGCAATTTAAATTACTCGAAGTACCAAAAATTAATACATTAAATATTGAATAAGAATTGTTTTGAATTATTATAACGAAAGGTTTGGAATTATCATAACTAATATTTTTGTAACATTTAAAAATAGGATTTTTAATTAATTTTAATTAAAATTCAATTCAAATTACTCGAAGTACCAAAAACTGACACATATAATATTGATAATTAAAATTGTATTAATTATTATCAGGAATATGTTTTAATATATATGGAAATGTATAGTATATTTCACTATCAATAGAAATTCAATTAAAATTACTCGGAGAACCAAAAATAGTTACAATTTATATTGAAAATTAGAAATGTACTATTTATTATAAGGAATATATAAAAAAATGTAAAATATATACCAAATAGTTAAGGTATTTATAAGTTGCATATAGCTACAGCAAATATACCCGAGTTGCAACCACTCAAGGTGCCGAAATCAATGTTGCAGTTATTAGAGCGCTCACACGGGGGAGTGCTAAAATTATTATACAAAAATAAAAAATACAAATATAGAAATAAAACGGAGTCATTGCTAAAAAGACAAATCAATTAAAATTCCCCCCATATACATATTCGTATACTTAAACATGTTTGTGGGGCCAACAAACCCAGTTAACCCACAAGTGGCCAATGTCTTGCTGCGTCTCCGATTAATTATGGAAAATGATCATGACGGAGAGCATTTCCTGTGCGTGTGCCGCCCTCGTACCCTACCCCCTCTTCACTCCCAACTCCCAACTCCCAACTCCTCTTTCACTTTGATAATTTCTCCGCGACATCGCACAAAATCCGAGCCACTGGCTTTAACGAGTGTCCATTGGCTGCACCGATCTGCTCTTAGAATTTTAAGTACCTGCTTGGTGCGAGTGAGTACTACAGCCAGATGTACATATATATAGTATGTATATATATATGCGGCTGATCTGGCCGGCTGCCCAAAGTGATCCCACAGTGATTCCTCCCCATCGGGGTTCCTTGACCCTAACCTAACCGTAGTAGAGTCCATACTTAGGTGGCATAGATCACACAGATCGATCGCTGGATCGTGGGCAATAAGGATGTTCATGAGATCCTACAGGCACGTGATCACACTGCTGATCAAGGGAGTTCTTATTCGAGTCTGTTGGAAATTAAATGGAGATAAACCGCATATACTTTAGTTATATATTTGAAAAATAGAGTTTAAAAGGGGTCAATACTTTGGTAAAAAGAGACATTATCTACAGCAAAAAGATATTAAACTTATAGACCAAGACTTGAAAAGAATCATCAGGGTTTTATGGACTTGGCAACGCATTCCTAGAGTTTATTATCCTGCACTCGGTTCGATTATGATCAATGCCATGGGCTTTACGACCAGCAAACTGGGATCGTTAAGCGAGGATGCATTAAACCCAGTGGCTGTCAGCTCCACAGATCCCAGCCAGAACGTGCCAGACATAAAAGTCGAGCTCTCGGTTTACTCTGGCTCCTCCGAGCATCATTCATCCGGAGGAGGAGACGGAGGTGGGACAGGGACATTCCTGAGCCGGATTAAAAGTCTTTTACTCTGCAGCAGTTGGACCTGGACTTGGACATGGATGGACTTTGCTGCTGGAATACTAATTTCTAAACAGAAAGAAAATTTACCTTTGTTTAGATAGTTTGTTTTTATTAAATCTACAAAGCTCAAGAAAATATTGAAATTGTAGCGAAATATAAATCAATATATTTGTAATGTATTGATTGTATAATTCAACAACTTATTAAGAGCCTTGATTGGGTCCCCAAATTTTATCTCTGTGCAGTCTCTGGTAGCCATGAAGTTCTGCCATTAAATTGGTACTTGATGGGGTTGTGATGTGGCCGTTCATGCCGATGTTGGATGGAATGTATCATCGCAATGATGCGTATATTATGTGATACATCCACTCCGACTTCCATTCCATTCCATCTGCAGGCCTCCAGCTCCTCCGCCTTGGCCGCTTGCCATTTTTTGAGGTCGAGCTTGTATCTGTCTGCCTCGTCTGTCTGTCTCTCGCATTTGTATCTCTCGCACACTTAATGGCCCTCTCGGAGGCGGTGGGATGCATACTAATCTGGGCATCCGATGGTGATGATCATGGTGATGCGTTAGGTAAGATGATGTCTGTATCTGTATCTGTAAGTACCTGCATCTGTAGCTGTAGCTGTATCTGTTGCTGTATCTGTATCTGTATCCGCCCACGCAGTAGCCGACGCTCCGTGGGAATCCAACTACCAACTACTCGCACTCGCACTCGCACTCGGAGCCGCACTCGCACTCAGCTACCAAAACGAATTTCGGTCGAAAATGTATTTTATGGTCAAAACGTGAGGATGCCTCGCTGGGGATGTGCTGCCTCTCCGGCTTTGATTTTGGCTTCGGCCTTATTTATATGCCAGCCGGATCATCATCGATGGCCCTCGCCCGGACTTGGCCAACTTGGAGCGGAGCTCAGGCTCGAACTCGGATTTGGATTTGGATTCGTACTGGGACTCGAACTCTGTCTCGAACTTTGCACTAAGAAAAAATCCTCAATAAATCTGATTTGTACTAAAATTACACGCAGAAAAAAGAGGGCTTAGAAGCGTTGCCTACCATCATCTATTCTTAATAATAATATATATTTTAGCTCCTATTTTAAAGGTTTTTTGTAAAGTTTTTGCTTTGTATTATCTAAATCGATAAAACCGATAAAATCGATAAATCCGAAAAAATCTTTAAAAACCGATAAAATCGATAAAACCAAAAACATTTATAAATCTATAATCTCTTAAAAATCTTAAAAGTTATTTTGTAATTCTTTTTGTTTTGCATTATCTAAATCGATAAAACCGATAAAATCGATAAACACAATAGTATCTATATAAACAATAATATCTATAAAATCTATAATTTCTTTAAAATCTATAATAAATTAATAATATATAAAATATATAATATTCTCATGTTTCTCTTATTTCTTATTACTTTATCAAGATGTCAAGAGGTTTAACCTTAGATTTAGCACATTTCATTAAAAAACTGTGTGTGTATTCTTCGAGTGTGACATTCACACTTGTGACATAATCCTATCTGAAGACGCACTTGAACCTCCAACTCCTACACCTCCTCCTACTCTTACTCCTCCTCCTCCACTTGGCCTGTCCACAACAACAATAACAACAACATCCTGAAAGAGGTCAAGTGATTGCCCAATGCTGTGGGCATCGGCATCGGCATCTCATTGTGCTTTCCCATCAGGTGCGAGTCTTCGGAGTCTCTTTTTCCCTGTCCAAGCAACTGAAACACGATACGCATTGTATATGCAAGATCACCAACGCAGAGTACCAACGAGTCGCAGCTTGGACAGGCTCCATTCGATGATGGTGATCATCCTAACCAGGGGCATCCCCATCTCCATTCCCATCACCATCATCCACCATCCACCATCCAGCAAGTCCAGCTGAATGGGAACGTGATCGGTTACAGTTACAGTCTGCATCCCGTCGATGGATGCATCCTGAGGAAGTCAGGTGCCTAATTGTTTCCTTTCCGTCCTTCATTGATTCCCCCCCATTGTGTGGTTAATTTTTGTCACCTGATCTTAACCCGATAAGCGGTGAGATTTTACTTTTTTTTTGTATCTCTTCTTGGGACATGGGAATCCATAGGGTTTCCCTCTGTCAGTCTCTCCTTCAAAAGGGAGTGTGAGATCGAGGGATTCTGAGGAAACTCTGGGTTAAGTACTGGCTTTTTTTGTGGGTCAACAGTTCGAATATCAATTATTTTGAGGAATTATTTAGAACTTGCAACGAATCTGGCAGAGATCTTTAGAGAACATGATGAAATGGCTTCTCAAGGCAGAGCTCAGGTTACAACTTTTGGAAATTAATTAGTTGGAAAAAGAGGGTTTAGATTAATATAAATTAAATTAAAATTAAAATTAAAAGGTGTAAATTTGAATTTCAATAAAAAAATAAGAAGGTTTCGTCTGTGTGAATATCTAGAAGAAATAACATATAAAGGTTCAATCATTTAGTAATATTTTTCAGGTTTAAAACATCTTCCTAAGCCTAAACTCTGTAACACACTTCATTTTCTTTAAATAAAGTAAATATTTATTATCACCTTTATTTAATTTTTCTTTTAACTGCAATTAAACAGTAAACAATTCACGACACATACCTCATGTACCTCCGAGTTCTTCGAGGAACCCGTGGTGCAGAAAGCTCTACAATCCATTTTCTAGTTACAAATTCAAGTCGAAACGCATACCAAGTGGCCCAATGATGATATGTATCTCTTTTTGGGGGAAAAACTGGAGCACAACCGTTCACTGATGGCTTATTGCCTCAAGTTGGGGTTAGCACCTATCTAATTCTTAACTAATTTGCATTTAATTAACTTAATAATCGGTGCGCCAATTGTTTATACGGCCTTTTTGGTTTGGCGCTGCCTGCAGCAGCGTGGGAATTGTGTAGATTAAATTTATTTTCAATTATTTTATCAGAGAAACGTTTTGCGGCTCTGCGGTTTTATTACATGACATATTTGCCCTGCGTCTCTCAGCCTTTTTCTCTGTATTTCTTCTTGTTTTTGTTTCTTCTTTTTTTTTGTATTTTTTTTGGGGTTTTGTTTATCAACAAAAAAAAAAGTTGGAGGGCTACACGCTCCGCTTCTTGTCACATAATGTGGCTCAGCAATTAAACGACGGCCTCCTCATCGCCTCACAAAATTAAGCCAGTTGCCGCACTTTGCATACCAATTGCCACGATTTGCTACCGATTTGCCACTGATTTACTGGGATTTACTCTGGTTTACTTGAATTTACTTGAATTTACTTGAATTTACTCTGGTTTATTCCAATATACTACGATTTAAAGTACAGAGAAAAAGACCCGAGATCAAGGCTGTTAAAAACACAGAAAGCGATGTGAATCTTTTTCATTACCTTGCAGATTTTCTCCCTTAAAAATAAATATAAAACTAGGCTGAGAAAGTCGTAAATATATAAATCGGATGCTATTTGGTTCGTTTTGAGAGTAAGGTTCCCTTGGAGAAGCAGAGACCACCCGAAATCGGAGTCCCAGGGTCCAGTAGCAAGTTCCCCGGAGCTGACCCCGTGCCTGGGGTAGGTCATCCACATTTAATGATGCGCGGATTCTGTCTCTTGATCATTTCGGTCATAAAAATATAAGACAACAAGAACAGGGTTTCGTTTTTGGTAAGGAGTTAGGGGTAAGGGGAAAGGTCAGCTGCCAGCCGGGTGGCCAGGCGTGGAGGAAAGAGGTGTCGGCTCATCTTTTGAGGAGAGACTCTGCGCTATCGCATCCCGCCCCGATTTTGTGGGCAAATATTAAACATATTGTGACGGAGCTTTAACGCCGCTTTACCCGGTATCTGCGTCCCTGTTTGTCTTTGTTTTTTTCTCTTCGTTTTTGGTCTTCTTTGTCGGCCTTTTGATGTTCTTTATCTCTCGGCCCGATGCTCCACATACATCACATCGGCGACACTGGTGGTGATGATGATCATCATCATCTCTGGGTCTTAACGATCCGGCCGGAACTTGTCGCATGCCAAGAGGCTTGCGTGTCAGCACTTCCTCCGTTTAGCCGTCATAAATATATGGTTATTCTTTTGTTTTTGGTGTTTTTTTATGAGATTACAGATTACAGATTTTTTTAATTGATTTAATTAATAACTGTAATTAAAATGTAGGTAGTTCTTATTTGTTTGACAGATCAAGCTGCAGACTTGAACAGAACATCTTAAGAAGACACTAAAGGTGCGAAAATAATTCGAATTTTGAACAATAGTTCTATACAAATATATAAAAAATGTAAAGTTTGAAAAAAATTCGATTCCATAACCAATTAATAGTTTTTTTAAATTAAGCGATACAATTTACATTTTCAGAATCGATTTAATCGAAAAAGTTCCATCAGTTCTTGGAAAGCGACATGGAAAAGATAAATACAAATCTTTACATACATTTATATATTTTTCCAATTATACATATTAAATGTTATATTTCCGAAGCCATGCAAAAAGGAAAGAAAACCAATATGATATTATTTTATTTCATCGATAAAATATGAAGAACAATAATAATAAAAGTCTTTGATGATTGAATTTTTAGACCTAAAAAACACAAGTTTTTGTATGGTAAGTATTTCAGATTTTAATCGATTTAAATCGAATTATTTTTTAATTTTTTTTAGATAAAATCAATTCACTGCAAATTGAATTATTTCCAGCTCTAATATATAGTTCCCATGATTAACAAAAAATAGGAATTCACTATATTTTTTGGATAAATAGTAATAAAGAAATACATAATTTATTGTTTTCTTTTGACATTTCGTAGCTGTAAAGATTACTAAATTCGTGTTTAGTAGAAAAAGGAGTTCAGCATCCCTAAAAAGCTCCAAAACACAGCCTTAAGGTGAACTTAGTTTAAACAAAAACATATATATATATAGAATTTAAATGGCATTTATCACAAGCAAAGACAATCGATCGATCGACACTGTAGGCAGTGGCAGTGCCCGATCGCGATTCATGGACTACAACACTCGGACGACGGAGTCAAGTGGGTCAAAATCAGCATAAAAATCCGCACTGATGTCGCTGATTTGATCGCTCGCGTATATATATGTATATAGTACGTAGTACATAGTATATAGTATCGGATCGTATCGGATCGGATCCGATTGGATCGCGCGATGGGATCAAGTAAGTGCCGGGAACTTATTGCAATTGTAATGCGTTGAATATTGATGAGGGGGGACGAGGCTTTGGTATGGCCTGCTCTTGGGGTTGAGATACGATCGGATTCGATCGGATCGGATCGAATCGGATTCGGATTCGGTTCCAACACGTGGAGGAACCCGCAAGAACCCAGAGTGGCAAGTAGCCCCACATTTAAATTGTTAAACGCACTCGTAATCCATTGAACTACGGCGGCGTGTATAAATTTTCGATGTCATTCTATCTTTGTTAGATTAATCATTAATGAGCTTTCCAGTAAAGAACTCTAGCAAAGGGGGTTATACGAGGGCAAATTTATCTATCACAAAGTGATATATATATTTGAAGATTACAAGTAATTCTTATAAATATAATATATATATTTGTAACAAGATATTATGGATACTTGAAGGTATATTTAGCGAAGGTTTTGCTAAGGTTCCTTAAGGTTACTTTTAATCAAAGAAATGAACAGGAAAAACTGTCACTGATTTATGCAAACGATAATTGGTTAAGAGGAAAGGAAACAGACCCAAGGGATATGCAGATTGTAGGAAATTTTGTAACCTACTTCCGCTGGTAATGGATGTCGGAAATGGGAATACATTCCCCTGGAATCTCCAAGATACTTCTTATGCATTTCTAGCCATGCATAATTGACCAAAAGGTTGACCTTCGGCATTAGATAACCGCAGGAATTGGTAGCAAGTAAATAAATGTCATGGGAAATCAGTAAGAACACGAGACAAAACTACCTGGAAACGCGACTCATTAGGCCAATCCGAATCCGCAGTATTTCCACTTCCGCTAACCTTACAGATAATTGACAATTTTTCGTACTGTCTTGTATCTATTTTGAAGTGTTTTTTTTTTTTTTGTATCTGAAAACAACATTCCAAGGCAGTGGATGGACCCTAAAAGGCGATCTGCTTATCTGAAGAAGAAGTACTCGCACGAAGCACTGCCCCACGAAATTAGGTATTCAATGAGCAATTAAAACGCGCCGGAGGAGATCGAGGAGATCTCTCCGGTGGCGGCAGACCCAGAGGCTATATGGATATAGCCATGCACGAAGATTTCAAGAAGAAATCAAGCCACCGAGCTGACAATGCCGAGGCATGGCAAAGCATTTTAATATAGAAATTTTCTTCTGCGGCCATTATTTTAGGCCAACGGCCTACAACGGCCCCGAAGTTGTTGTTCACTGAGAGAAAAGTATTGATATATCTACTACAGTTCTGCCTTCTTTAACTAGAATATATATTAAGCTACAGTCAAGAATAAAGGCTTGAGCTTATCCTAGTTTCAGTTCTGTAGAATTCCCCAAAATCAATAGTTCCTTTTGACTTCTAAACTTTATCGGAATATAATTAATAAAGTTATAAAACTACTTGATTTCTCTCTGTGTAGCAGCAGCAGTGGCTGAAGACACTGAGCAACCAAAGACAGAAGACACAGCCAACATCCAAAGCCGGGCCCCAGAGAGTCCATTGAACAGCCATCGAGGGGCAACGATGGCGATGGCGATGGCGACGTCCATAGAAGGGCCTACGGGTGCCCATACTCCTCCTCCTCGGGTCCGATACCCCTTCATGATTTTGGTGGCTGATCAAAAAGAAAGTCTGAAAGCCTGACCATTTGGAACTGGCTTTGGCTTTGGCTTCAGCTTTGGCTGTGCCTTTGGTTACAACTTGGCTCGAACACTGAAGATTGGCGCGCAGCAGCAAGAGAAACAGCAGCCGCTGTCGATGCAGTTGGCCCATCGACGGCGACAAAAGAAAAACACACCATGAATCTTTAATGAAGAATCACTGGCAGCTACCAGTTACCAGTTACCAGTTACCAACTACCAAGTTGGGGCTCATAAACGAGCCAACCGCCAATTGTCGCCAGCGTCGCCATCATCGGCGTCGTACATTTTCTTTTATTGAGCCGTAAGATGTGATACCCTATAAAGGGCAGGTTGTATTTGTACAAGTATTTCTGTTAATAATATAAAGTTTCAATATAGGTATACAAATAAATATTTATACCATTTCTTAAACATATATTGCTAATTTAAGAATGAATCTGTGTTGTATGAAATGTTTTATGTTGTATGATAATAATACAATGTCTATAAAAATTAATTAAAAAGAATGCACAGCATTTCATAATCTCAGATAAAGGATTTAGGATTTCTAGTTCAAACCTCACCTTGCCTCTCTCCAATCTTACAGCGAACAACCTCGTTCAACTTTATGATTTTCTTAAAAAAGCAAACCTATTCTAACTTCTATAGGATTAACTTAATATTTAAGATAACAATTATATTATAAATTATATGTACTTTTATACTTGCAGCTTTGGTTTCAGGTTACAATTTTATTTCTTTATTTAAGAAGATTTGGAAGAACTTCTAAAATAAATAAATAAATAAATAAAATAAATACATAAACATGAATTTAACCTGAAATCAAAACTTAGACATTAGGAGACAGACTTTAAATAAAAATAATAAAATAATAAGAATTAAACGTAAAACAAAACATAAAAATAAAGAGCAAAAATTGAATGAAATTTCTAAAAATAAGTCAACCTAAAGCCTATTATAGGAATAGCTACCTTCAGCTGTAGCTTTAGTTTATAGCTTTAACAGCAAACAATATGTAAATTTTACTCAAGTGAAGGAGTCTATGTGTTGGCGAAATAAATTAATTAGTAAATATGTTATTATAATATATATTATATTTATTTAAATATATATATATGTTATAATTAATTTATAGGATAATTCCCGCTTCGACTCTTACAACAGTTTACATATTTTTTCTGGCTTTGCGTTTGGATGTGATTTCGTATTTGGCTCAGTAAGTTGGAGAAGAGGAGGCAGCAGCCATTGCCATCAGCGGCTATCAAACATTGGTCATCGGACACCTTCGACATCGGACAGTGGATTTTATTTTTTGTTTTTGTTATTGTACTTTTTGTTGTTGTTTTATTTTTTGTTGTTTTTGTAGACTTGGATGGCGTGCCGATGCCCAATACCCAAAGCCCAATGTCCAAGTCCGATGCCGCATCGTGTACGCATCGCAGTATTAATGGATTTGGAAATCGTGCCCAGGTATGCCCCCCTCCCATCATCCACACAACTAGCTTTAGCTGTCTCTTTCTCTGTCTCTGTTTCTGTCTCTTTCTGAGCTGGATTTAAGAAAACCCAAAGAGAAGCTTTCTCCATTGAAAACGAATTCTTAATGCCCTGCGAACTCGGGAAGAGACTTGGAGAACGAGGAAAGTGTTTTTTGGCAAAACAAATTAAATTAAATAATGGAAAAATATTTTAAATTCCATATAGAAACAGGGAAATTCCTTGGTAAATCTTACTAAACTTAACTAAACTAAATATATTATTTAATTATATTTTTGTAACCATTTGAGGTTTCTCATTCACTCCTTACACTCAGCTTCTTTAAATTATTTATTTATTATTTAATTCTTAGGATTATAAATAATTTTGTTTTGACAAAACAAATAAAATTAAATAATAGAAAAATATGTTAAGTTTTATATACAAAATGAGAAATTTCTTGATAAATCAAACTCATTATCTTGACATATTATGTAACAATATTTTTGTAACCAATTGAGGTTCCTCAGACAATTCTAAAGATTATATATAATTATTGTAAAAAGACAAATATACCAAAGCTTCATTCTACTATATAACAAGAAATACCTTCTTGTGGGACACGACCAAAAAATAAACAAATATCTCCAAAGAGAGATTTTTATGACAATTCGAAATAACTGTATGCAAATGGCTTTCATCAATGTCGGTTATGGTTAGGAAGGGAGGCGACTCCATAGTCTCCGCGGAGAATGAAAGAAATTTATGGACAAACTATGCATTATTAAAAAATGATGTGTACATGCGGTGCGTGGCTCGTTTGAGATTTGTTTAATAATCAAAATTCATTAAGCGAGTGCCGCGCCGGGTATCGAGTCGAGTGTCGAGTTGGTGAAATTAAGCACCCATAGATACATTCATATCGGAGGCAGATGGTCAACGAACTGAGCCAAACGTGGACCGTGAAAGTTTCCAGCCACGATTCTGACCTCAAAACCACTAATCAGGAGTTTAGGAATTTATGAAGAGAGTATTTTTCAAATATTGAATTATAAAGTATTTATTTCAACAAGATGAGTCCAGCTCACTCGTAAAAGTCTGTACCTTAAATCGCTTGTAAATTTAAAAATTTACCACAAAAAAATGGATCCAAAGGTTTAATTTGAGAAACATTTGTCCTAAAATTAGGAAAGAAACTTCCTGAAATCTAATGAGATTTTTCTAAATGCAGAAAACATTTCTTGTTAAATTTTATCACAAATTCGCTATAGTTTCAAGAAAAGTAATCAGCAAATCAGGAAGACAAAAAAAACATTTTTAATTAATTAAATTAATGTTTCTTTATGCTGGTTTTCCCTGATTTTATCGAGCCTTAAGAAAACCTTTTCTTACTTCTAGAGAACTGTTCATAGTTTTGAGGCAATTATTTTTTAAATCGATTTTTCTTAAATCTAAAAAAAATAATTTGACGAAATTAAAAATTAATACAATTAATAGTAGGGATTAAACGAGATGGACTCTCAAGTCAAAGAATTAAATAAATAGTGCATAGGGATGGGAATATTTAATGAGAATTTGTTTCGATCTGCATCCTGAAATGCGATATAGGCTGCTTGTAAAGCTTCCTGGCCAATTGGGAAAAGGAAGCACAACTGGACAAGGGACAAGGACAAGGAGCAGGAGCAGGAGACTTGCTCCACTCGACCATTACAACGCCGCCAGTCGTTTCCAGTCGGACTTCCGATTCTCGGGTTTCAATGTCTCTGAAATGTGATCGATTCCTCAGAGGGGAACGGGGTAAGGAGATTGAAAGGGGAAAGGATCCATGTATTGGCGGCGAAAGTTAACTGCCGCCTTCCACTTCATTAAATCCTTTTAGCCAAAGTTGCAGCCAAATCCAAAGCCAAAGTCAGAGCCAGAGGCAGAGCCAGAGCAGCCAGGCTGACGACTCGGAGCAAAGGAGACTGTCACCCGACATGTGTGTGTGCTGCAAGTAAGTGTGTGCGACGGGGCTGTAACCCGATCCCAGTCAATGATCCGCTGGATCTCCCGTTTTGGCCACGAACGCCGCCGCGACAGGTGCAGTCCCGATGCCAACACCACCAGCAGCAGGAGCAGCACCACCACCGCCTCCGATGATGCAAGGATGCACCTTTGAGCCCCTGTGCAATTGCAAGGGTTGCTTCAGCCGCACACTGAGCAAAAAAACTTGTTTTTAAAACACTAAATAAAAAGTTAAACTAAAAATTAGTTCTAGCTAAAGTTTAACTTTAAAGAAATTATAATAAATAAATAATAATATTTATTTGTTTTAATTTTCTATGTAATTATTATACATTTCTTTTCTCAACCTGCATGTACCTGCTGTTCTCGTCCTTCTGCCAGGATGCAAAGCGTGTGTCTTGGCCGTTTTAGGCGAACCCAACACCGGACAGCGGCAGGAGCGACAGGTTCTGAGGCACAGGTCAGGACGCAAAAGGAAGCTGACTGCGTTCATTCAACTGCTGTCAGGGGAGCTGCGGAGCCACAGGACACCTGACAACTGGCAAATAGGCCAGGATCAACGCTCGACTCGGTCAGTTTATTGAACTATCATCATCATCCCCGAACTCGTACTATATATACATATACTTCAGGTGCTTCAGCTGCCGTCAGGCAGGACCATCAGGCAGGTTCATCAGCATTTCCCCTTCACATAGAATTAGAGGCCAAAAATTATGGTTGTTATTTCCATGACTTCCAAGCTAATTTTTATGCCACTTAATGCCTTGTTTTGTTCTTTTTTTTAGTTAATAATTTGCTAATTGAGACTTACTAACGTTTAATTTCATTTTTTCTAAAGAAAGTATCTCATAATCTTAACTTTAAATTGAGACTTCCATGCTAATTTTTATGCCACTTAATGCCTTGTTTTTTTGTACATTTTTTAATTAATAATTTGCTAATTGAGACTTATTAATGCTTAATTTCATTTTTCTAAAGAAAGTATCTCATAATTTTAACTTTAAATGTAGTTTTATTTAGTTTATCTTTTTAGTTGTTGTATTTTTCTAACCTTGGTTTAAAGATCATTGCCACTTGACCTCCGTTCAGATCTTCTGGGGATTCTGTGAAGAGTTAACCCCCAATCAATCCATCCATCCATCCATCCATCCATCTATTCAACGATCCATCTGGCGCGGCAAACAAGGGAGCGCTATGGCCAAATATCGATTACCAGACCATAAAAAAAATAACAAAAAATATATAGAACCATGGATAAGAAATATGAAAAAAAGAGGCATTTGCAACAAGGTGTGTCTGCTCTTCGCGTCTGCTGTCATCGCACATATAATATCATCATCACCATCCATCCATCCATCCATCCATCCATCCAACCATCCATCCGTCTGTCCAATATTGAAGTTGTGTCGTAGCTGTGTCAACAAATTAATCAGTTCAAATACGAGATACGGATACAGAGAGTATACTTTTACGGTTACATTTGAATATTGCAGCCGTCATCGGAGACGCGACATCCCGCGCAATAACCACTTCCACATCCACATCCATCTCCCGACTTCCTATAGCTATATACCTACATATATCGAAGTATACTATCTCATCCCATTCCGCACTATGTGCTTTAGTTTTAGGGTTGCGGTTGAGTCAATATTTTCGTTGGCTTTGGCTGCTGATAAAAAAACGAAATCCAAATCGAAATCGAAATGCCTCGGAGTCCCCGGACAGTGCAGATGCATTTTCCGCGCACGCTCCGCTTGTTTGCGCTGCCGGTTGATGTTGAACGTTGGCGGGGGAGGTCGGTGAGAAGCCGTTGAGGGGTACACTGAAGGAAAATAGTGTTAGGCTGGCAACTAATCTGACAAAATTAGCCAATATTTAAATATCAGCAGCACTCAAATAAACAAAAACAAGTAAAAAGCTGACTTATTCCTGGAATATGCTATAATAAATAATTTATATATTATTTCTATGAAGTAAAATTATTTTAAAAGATATTTTTATTTATTTTTATAAGAAAAATCATTAAAAAAAATTATTTTCTGAATGTTTTATTACTGAGAAACATCAAAAACCGAAGCTGTAGCATTTATTTAAACAAATTGCTACAGTATTTTTGGTATCTTCAGTACTTTCTTAGTATTTTCCCAATAAAAAGGATATTTTGAGCTTATAAAACTAATTAAAAAATAATTTTTTTATTTAATTTTATCTCTAAAATCCTTAAAATAAATATATTCGTATTACTTCATCACTGAAAAACATCATAAAGCGGAGCCATAGCTTTAATTTGAACAAAATTCTAAGCTTTTTTGGTTTTTTCAGTATTAATTAGTATATTCTTAGTATTTTCCGATTCAATTTTTGATATTTTTGATTTATTTACTAAAATACTACAATATACCCAACCACATTAGTCATTTATCAATGGTCTAGTAATTTATAATCATTTTGTATTACTGTTAGTATTTTGCAGCATTTATAAAAGAAAACTCGCCAGTTACAGACATTGTTTTTCGTGTAGATAAAGATAGTTGCCATAGCTATCAGCCGATTTGGGTTGGGCCCAAGTCTCTGGGCCGGATCGCAATCTGGATGTTGGTTGAAAAAAGGGTGGTTCTCATGCGGCCTGGGAGGGAGTCCTGCCTGAATTCTGGCAACCGTTAGGGCCAAGGACCGAAATGGGGGCGCGACTGAGCAAACGCGGTGGAATGGGGGGGACTAGCGCTAATGTAAATGAGCAGCTGAAAGGAAGGATACCAAGGATACGAAGGATACGACAGGGGAAGCATGAAATTACGGGTTGATTAGAGCGCTTGGAAATAAACACACGTATGAGATGGCAAGGTGAGAACGGATAAAAGGGTTGGAGTAGAATTAACTCTTGCTTTCTTTTACCGTTTCTTTCATTTTTTGCTTGCCTCTTTTAGGGGTTCAACTTTTGCTAAAGAACAGCCGCAACAGGACACTCACTTTTGTAGAAGCTGCAGGAAAGAGACTGTCCAATGAGTGACTCATGCTACTATATCTTCTGAATCTTGCAGCTCTGTGAAACCACGCGCGCTCATCCAGCCATCCATTAAATCGAATCGATGTCATGTCCCCGGTGGTAATGCAATGGCAAATCAAAATCAAACATCAGCTGGCAATGGCACAAAGTCGAAATGGAACCTCCCCCTGTCCGGAATCCATATACAAATACACATGTACATATAGCATATATATCATTATCAGGAAAAGAGATAACGGATAGAAGGAACGGGTGAGCAATTCAGACTCTTCAAAGAAAACCACACATGAAAAGTGGCGCAGAGTCTCTCGGTATCCGTATCGTAAAAAAAATTGTGTTCCCGGTAAATATAGAGGAGGAGTACGACTGCTCTCAGAAGTACTACATATACTACCACACCCTTGTACTTTTTCGGGGCGGCATTTCCGTGGCTCCGAAGCTTATCGGCTAGCAAATCATCGATCATCTCAAAATCACGATCCATCATCATTAGGCAACGCATTTTGGTTTTGGTTTTGCTAGAAAGGCGATAAGACCCGAATCGAGGTTCTTGAAATCACCGGTCATGATACTCTTTTCACTCCTCTTGAAAGAAGAATTTAAAAAAGAACCGAGAAGACGAGGAATATTTCGCATTTCTCTGCTCTCTCAAAGAGATTTTTGTGTTACTTTATACATAAACTTCTCCCTCTTCAGAGGATTCTAAACTAATCAAAGGTTTATGATTCTCTATTCTCTCCTCTTGCGAAGAATTGAAAAAGCCCCAAGAAGACTAGAGATATTACTTGCCACATTTCACATTTCTCTCCTCTCTCAAAGAGCTCTCTGCTTAATTCAAAATACATAAAGTTCTCCCTCTCCAAAGGAATCCAATTTAATCAAAGGGAATGGATTGCAGTTGATCGCGTCTTGAATTGCAGTTTTATCTTTATGACCAGCTAGCTGGACAGACCTTGTCAGGTGCCCGATTATAAGCTATATATGTACACATAGTTGGACGCTGGATCCAACGATCTGGAAACGATTGCCCCGCTTTATGGAGCCTTGTACAAATATATGTATATACCTGTGTGATTATCTCCGCGGGCAGCTGCGGGTATTGGTGTTGTAAGAGGGCCCCAGCCAGAGGCCCCTGATAGTGCAGCGAGTCGTAAACCTATCGATCTACAGCCCCGCAGATAACGCCTCTGGCCGAGTCTCAAGGTATTTCCCAAAACTGAACAAAAACAAAAAAACGAAAAACTAAAAACTAACAAACGAAAAATGAAAAAAAAAAAAACAGACAAAAGACAACAGAAATAGCACAATTATCACCCGGTTATATCTGTCGCAAGTCTCTGGAGCCTCTCACTGTTGTCTCTGGGCTTTGGCCTTAAAGACGCTGTAAGCGATTTTTAAGCCCCTCGCACCGGAGCCTCGTGATATTATAGTCTCCGTTTCTCCTCGACTTTGCCTCTCCAACCTCTCCGTCTTTGTCCCCCTTTTTCGATTCCGATAGATTTCGCGGCGTTCTTTAGCGCATTGCATCAGTGATCGCCGTGATCGCTATCACGTTCGCTCCTCCGCCTGCTCCATGTGAGTCAGTTGGTTCCAGGTGGTGACTCATCGATTCCCCGATTCCAATATCGCTCTTTTTTGCTCTCCCTATCTCTGTCTCTGTCTCTCTATGCCAAAAACCCATTCGCACCTTGTGCCCCCATAATGTCCGGTGGATCCGGTGATCCTAACCTGCGTCAGTGGTGTGCCAGTCCCAGGGGCTTTTTCCAGATACCAGACCTACGACGAGATCATCAAACGTTTTAGGGCTTCGGCGTAGATAGTGAGTTAGAGCGGCAGTATACTAGACTTTTGACTAATCTCTGGAATTACTACCTGGAACTGGGAGTGAGGTGACAGCAGTTTTCGGTTAACCGGAAACTAAAAGTGACGAATTCTGGATGGAAACTCTCCTATACCGATCTTTCTTTAAGTTCTACAGACCTTAAAGGAGTATATTTTTGGTATCTAAAGATTAAAGGTCTTGGAATTCGGATATATAATATTTAGGTTCCCTAACACTAGCATAAACTTCCTCTGTTCTGGTCTTTCTTTGAGTTCCACAGTATATTTTCGGTATCTTTAGATTTAAGATCTAAGAAATATAGATATATAGGTAGGTTCCTTAACAATTAACAAAAATTGACGAATTCTAGGTGGGATCTTAAGATTTAATATCCAAGAAATACAGATAGATGTTGGTTCCTTAACACATCTACTGACATTTATTTGTTCCCCTTTATTGATGGATGCTCCCGCAGGAGCTAAATCGAAAATTGTTTTCCACTTAAGTGGAACCAAGTCATCGTCGGCGGTAATCGTTGTCCATTAACCTGAAATCGAAATGGCTGCCATCTCCCCGTATACATCCACGTAGTATACCCAATATATATATATATGTGTTATATCCCCCGTATGTCCCCTGAAGGCCTGTTGTACGTACAGCAACGACCCATTCCAGTGCCATCTATAGTAATCGCCATCCCGTGTAGACCACGTAGATGTTCTGCTGCGGCGGGGTGAATCAATAAAAGTCTCACGCATAATTTATAAGGCTAAAATGGCAGTGGAAATGGTATAAGGTGGGGAAGGTGGCTAGCTGGCTAGGTGGTTAGGGTTTACTGTATCTATGGCCAGAGTATTGATTGCCTAACCGCCGCTCAGCCACCCCATCACACGGAGCACACTGGCAACCTGACCAAGTTGAAGAAGAGCTCACAGAGCTCGGGGGAGTAGAGTGGGCGGATGGCGGGCACTATGGGTGCCAGAGTACCAGCCACCAGTGGTGGCTACCAGCTACCAGCTACAGATACAGCTACAGCTACAGATACATCCACAGATACAGATACACAAGTGTTGTTGCCTGGTTACCGAAATGAAAGCCATGAGAATTTGTACATAACAAACCAAAACAGTTATAGGGGTTGCTTGTGGGATGGATGGACGGATGGATAGATGGATGGATGGCTTCTCCGATCTGGAAAAGCGGATGATGATGTGGAGTGGGATGTGGGATCTGCGATGTGGGAAGTACATAGGTACATACTCTGCGGGCGCGGATGTTGCAGGCTCGGGTAGTTCCCATTGGCCGGAATTTGAAATTACGGAGGGGGGTTGGAGTTAGAGTTAGAGGCCCGCATGATTTCATCACCCTATGTAATCATCGGGGGAACCTGAAGGCGACTTTGGATGCAAAAAAGGCCCCCAGACAAATCAATAAAATGTCTGTATCTGTAGCTGCTGTTGGTTCTGGCCCTGGTTCTGCAGTTGTTGGGGCAAATGTATCTGTGGCTATAGCTGTAGCTGTATCTGTATCTGTATCTGTATCTGTACCTGTATCTGTATCTGCAGCTGTGGCTGCGAATGGCTTTTTTGTGGTTCGTTGACTAAATGCGGGCGCGTGCGTTGATGGCCAGAGAAAAGAGAGCACAGGTTCAGCAGGCCCCACACGTGTGTCCGTATGTCTATGTGCTTGTATTTATATATGTATATATGTATGTACATACATGCCGTGCACCTTATTCATCCCCAGATGGATGTAGATACAGTGCGAGCGGAATAAGATAGGCTGCCTAGAGTGGACATATGCAGTTATATTGTTAATAACCTTTTTTTTTTTGAGTTTATAAATGTATTTGCTATATATTGAGTACGAAAATAATCTTTAATTTTATCAATTATTAATATTATTAATAGTATTAATAGTATGCAGATGCTCAAGGACCTAGGTTTTCCCTAGATATCATCTTAAAGGTTATTTAAAGAACTGTAATCGCCTTTTACATCACACTTGTAGCTCTCTGCAGCATCTGTTGTCCTTTGACCATCGCTTAAGACACGGAAAAATAAGAAAATGATAGGTAAACAAAGAGAAATAGAGGCAAGTTGAAATAAAAGCTCCTTTGGCCTGCTAAATTCTAGCCTCGCTAAGCCTCACTGTGGCCACAGCATTATGCTCTGTATCTGCAGAGAAAAATCAATGCGCAAAGGAGGAGGAAAGTGGAACGTGGAAAAAGGAGAATGGAGAGCAGAAGAGCGGAGGAGCAGAGGAGAGCAAACGAATCAGAAGAACGCAAGTCAGCAGCACATAAGATGTATGTACATACACTCACACACACACATGCAAATCGACTGTCCTGCGCAGCACCAGATACACAGACAGAGACAGAGATAGCAAGCATCTGAAACGAGAGCAGGCTGCTGTGGTTGGCTCGCACACAGATATGCCATGCCACGCACACACACATACACGCGCAAAGGCAGAGAACAAATCTCAACGAAGGAGGCGCACAGACACACACCCCCGCCGCGTCCTCCCACCACATCTATGGCACGCCCACTCAACAAACCACCCAAAAAATAAAAATAAAAACAAAAACAAAGGAAGACGACGAGGAAGAAGAAGAAAACAAATGAAGAGCAACCGAAAAACTGTGAAAACGAAAGCACGCAGCGCACTCTCCCTCTCCCGCACGCTCTCACTCTCTCTCACTCGCTAGCAAAGAGACGTGAACACACGAGCAGAAACGAAGCTCAAGCCCTCGCTGCCGGCGTCGCTGTCGCCGTCGGCTTTGCCCAATTGCCTGGCGGCGATTTATCAGCGGAGATGTAGCTGCTGCTGCTGTGGCTGTGACGCGGCAGCGCTGCCGCACGCTCTCGCTCTCCCGCCGCCGCTTATCTATGTGAGTTCCCTGTGAGTATCTATGTGAGAGCTTGCAATGGTGTGTGAGAGCTGCTGCTGCTGCTGCGCTCTTATTACACCTGAGTTTTGTTGCTGCTGCTGCTGCTGCTCTTTGGATTTTCTTCTTTGACGGCAATGTCGTTGAACGTAGCTGTCGCCGTTAACGTTGCCGTCGCAGTCGGCGGCGTAGTTGCTGCTTCAATTGAATTGTAATGAGCGTAAGGCGGCGGGTGGCGTCTCTTCTTCCTAAACTTCTCTTCACCCGCTTCTTCTTCTCGTGCTCCTCCTTCTCGAGCGATGCACAGCGAGAAATTTGAATGCTTTTGTCACAACAATTCGATGATAAAGCGATTTTAATCATTATACACTTGCAGCGTATTCTAATTTAAATCAGAACGCAGCAAATATAACAGCCTTTCTTGTCTTATTTTTATTTTAAGATTAATAAAAACAATTAAATTAAAATGAAGTTTAAGTTGGATGCCAATGTAATTATACAAAAATGCTTAAAATTGCACATACACTTTTAATAATTGGTTTCAATTTATCTTCAAATAATATATATGATTTTGTATGTACATATATTCTTTAAATATTTTTAACAAAGAATATCTTTTTATAAAAGAAAAAATATAACTCACCTGTAATTGCAATTATCTCCGCATTTCTCTCGGTGCACCTCTCTCTCTCTTTTGGACACTTTTTTTGACGCTGTTGGAAAATTTGTTAAATTTTCGTCGCCAGCTTTACGTTTTGTTTTTTTTTTTTTGTATTATTTTGTCTTTTACTTGCTTTTGGTGGCTGTTGCTTTGTCTTACCGCTTACTCCGCCCCCTCTTGTTGTTGTTGCTGCTGCCTGCTAATGCGTTTTGCGTTTTACGTTTTATTTCCATTGCTTTTTAGCTTTTTAGCCGCTTTTTGTTGCTGTTGTTGTTGTTTTTGTTGCTGTTGGCGTCTCCATCTGACTCTATCTTCAACTCTAATTTGTTTAAATTGTTTTTTAATTAACTGTCAGTGACATTTTCTTTTCATTGTTTTTTTTTTTCGTTTTATTTTTTTGTCGTGCCAACGTGTTTTTGTTGGTTTGCTTTTCCGTTTGGTTCTAGCCATAATAAAGCTGTTAAGGGAAAGCTGCGACTTTTGGTAGTACACAAGTTGGTAACAAGTAACAACTGGAAATTGGGCTGCAAATCTGCCAAAAAAAAGAGGGAAGAAAAATAATAATGTCGTGAAATTAAACCATTTGGGATGAGGAGATTCTTCAGGGGGAAATCTTAACTTTTCAAATTCGCTTGCTTGGTAATGATACTTCAGTTGGGTTTTTATTAATAAGTTCTTTGTTGAAAAAATGGGGATATTTGGAAAATAAATACAAGAGAAATCATTGAACATTCAATTATACTTGAATTGTTCTTTAAAATGTAAGAATATTAAGCATATTAGTAAAGAATTAATAATACTAATAATTAATAATAATAATAATATCAAGAAGATTATAACTATTAACTAAAGATAAATTTAAAAATTGAATTAGGAAAAAAATGAGTTGCTTTTACGCTTAATAACTATTAGCAAAAGAGATTTGCCTTCTGTAATAGCACATATATAAACACACAATAGCACACACACATAAACCCCATACACACATATCATAGACTAGACCAGCAACCGCCACTTCATGCGTGGGATGTCAGAACAAGTTGGGAATTATAAGCACACATGTGCGAAATTCTTAAGCACAAATTTTAGGGCGAAAATATGAGGAGCAAAACAAATGATATTCGTCCGTATATTAAGAAAGAAACTAAACAAAGTAATTCAGAAAACGGAGCTGTAAATTTCTAGAAAATTAAATTTAATTTAAAATAAATTGAAAAATATTTTATTTATGCCTTAAAATTATTTGTTGCCTTAAATTAATAGAAACCTTTTCTTAAATCTAGCAAAAAATTCTACGTTTTTGAGCTTAGATTTCTTAGCAAATAATGAACAAAGGTTAGGCATTCTATTTTGAAGGCCACCTTGGAATATGGGCCAATAATAATCGTAAACAGTTCCCAGATACCCAATTGGTATTTTCGTCAATTCCGGTTAACGGAATCCGCTGCTGGCCAAGAAAAGCTGTGTCCCCGCAGAGCCCAGTAGTTAGAGCAGCCCCCGAGCAGCTCCAGCTCCCCCTGATCCCCAGAGTTTCCTTATCGAGGGGACATGATTGAACGCCTTTGATGGCCGCCTATCTAATCGCTCTCACAGTCGCAGTCGCAGGCGGAGTTTCCCACCTTCCCTCTTCCCTCAAAATCTCCACAAATATGTTACCTATATATATATTTATATATATAGCACATTAGTGAGGCTGGAGGAGGGAGAGAGAGAAATTCTTGATCTCATTTTTGCTATTGATTACTGACACATTACTCAGATATTTATATCATTAAGCTTCAAGTGACATCTAACAGAGATTCCCTGGAAAGCAGACTCAACTGTACTTGGACAGCTGCACTGCGGACCAGATACAGTAAAGCCATTTCAAGTGATTCTCTGTATAGATTTATGGCGAAATCGAAATTAATTGCAGATTCTGTTCCAAGAAAAGTCACATTAAGTCCAACTCCCAAGGTTTTTTTCTGTAGTTTTTTTAGGAAAATTAATATTGATATATTATTAGCTGAGACTGGAAACGTTGTTATACATATATGCAAATATTTCTTATATTTCTTTAAATTCCTTACTCTCCAAATTGAAATCTTTGAAAATACCTAAAAACTTGTTCCCTGCATCAACAGTCTCCACTGTAGCTAATCAATGAGTTTCTCGCGATAACTGCTATCAGTCTCTGTGTGCGTATTAGCATACTATATAGTAAAGTAGTCCTAATCTCGGTTGAGAGGTTTTTCGGCGAATATCTTGAGATTTCCAGTCAAGTCAAGGTTGCGGCTATCTGGCGGCGGTATTTGCGCGATTTCCAGATCGAAAGTCACCAAATACCAGACTCGGACCGGAGACGGAGACGGTCACCAATCCGGACTCGGACACGTCCCGCGTCCAATGCGACGCCTTTATGTAAGCGACTCTCGGGTTCAGGGTACAGGAAGACGTGTTCAAATTCAATTTGACCGCCTGAATAATGGCATGCTGCATGTCTTCATTATCGCCTATGGGGTACAGGTATGCCTTATATAAGGGGGGGAAGAGCAGGCTGAGTCCCCACCTTCCCTAGAGAGAGAAAAAAAAACAAGAGCTGGGAGAGACAAAGGTAATCCCTGAGCATTGCACGCGTTGTCGATAAGCGATCGAATTGTAAACTCACTCAATGCAATCAGGCCATTAAATTGTATCTGTATCTGTATCTGTATTTCTGTTGGAACTGCAGCTGTAGCTGTGCACTGAAAGAAACAAAGTATGATAAATCACATTTTAAATACAAATCTAAGCTGAAACTGGCATTATTTTGCTAGCTCAGCCGGGACTTTGTCTTTTCCTCGCCTGTATTTGTATCTGTTACGTACTGTAGGTGTATCTGTATATGTACCTTTGTATCTCACGGATGCCTGTGCCAAGTATTTCACGGCTTGACACCTTCTTGGTTCTCCGGTTTCGCTTGCAGCCTCATGGCGCCACTGGTAATTAGAACACCCCAATAATATAATCTCCCCGCGCTTTATTTGTTGCCGTATTACGTACTCTCTTCTGTCTTTTATTTATTATTATTTTTTGTACTTTTTTTCTTCTTTGCTCTGTCTGGCGTTGACCCATTCAGTAATTACCCAATTTCTGCAGTTCAGTTTCACTCTATCAACGTCTACGTGCCGACGAGATTTTTTGTTCGAATTTGCTCGCATAATGGCGTTCGTTCCCAAGCTCAGAACTCTGCGGGTTCCCAAGCGAGTGTCTCCCCCAAACCCAAACCCAACCCCAAACCCAAACTCGGACTCACCTGCTGCTGCTGCTCACATAAGAGCTGGCCAAGAATTCTTTCTTTATGACAATTCATTTGTTCATTGGGAATCTTGGCTTGCATAATGGCGAAATGTCTCAGTCTCCCCCAACCTCTGACTCACCTCATTCTTTCGAAGACGAGTTCAGGCAACAAAGAGGCAAGCAGCCAGATAGCGTCCGAGAAATGGCAAATCGGCAGGAACTCGGCAAACCAAAGCAGAGGTAGAGGTTATGCAAAAATAAATTATATATATCTCGGGGTAAATTAAAGCGAATGAAACAGGCTACGTGTTTCATAGAGGTTCTGAAAATATCATAAAAGATTCTACCGGATTCTTGGTCAGTTCTTCTGAACTGCTAAAGATGTTATAAGGGTTCAATTTTTGATCCTTTGAATATATATATACCAAAAACCAGGGAAGCAAATAAGAGCTATGAGTACATTAAAAAATTAACTATTCTAAACATTTTTTATAAAAATATAATAAGAATTAAATACACCTTTTCTTAGTTAGAAAATAACTGTTATTGTATGATTTGTATTTTAAGAATTTTAACTTTTAAGATCCCTGCTAAAAACATATCTATAAAATACATATCTCAATACATATTGTACAGATATATACAGAAACACATATCTGTTAAGTTTCGTGTCTGTAACTAAGTTTTAAGCACTTTCTTGTGGTCGTGTCTTCGATAGCTCACTTTCAATTCTTCACCTTGCCTTGCATTTTCCAGGTTCAGTCTTTGTCATTGTCTTCGCCTTGTTTTTCCTTTGACTTCAGCTCTAGTTCACATTCTCTTGGTCTTATTCTTGTTCTTGTTCTTCTACGTTTTCATTTTCATTTTCATTTTTCCTCCGCCGGTTGCCTAATTTCCATCAAGAAGTAATTACGTTGCTGCTCATTAATTTTGTGATCGCATGCCATGTGAAGTTGGGGAAGAGCAGCTAGGGACGTGGATTGAGAATGAGGATGTACTTTAGGATGGACAGGGATGTGGCTTGGACAGGGAGTGAGTCAGGTAGCACACCTGCTCAGAAGACCAGACCAAAGACAGGCAGCTGCCTTTGGCTCGAGGATGCAACTCTCATTACCAACATTTAATTCTCTACAAAAAAACATATAAATATCATTCTCAGGCTGCAGTCGTTGTTGCAGTTGAGCGGCAATTGGGAGCGTGCCATCGGTTAGCCACCCGCAATCAAAGTCAATACCCGTCAATCGTCAATCAAGGTCCATAACCAATTGCTGGGCGGTTCGTTTTAAGAGGGCGTTGAGCGTTTAGCACGGACCGCAACTTTCGCAAGGCGAATCGGGGAAAGAAAGTCGATCGCATCTCCGGCACAGAGAATAAAAAATCAAACTGATCATGTGAAATTACATTTGAAAATTCAGTTTATATTATAAATCTATTACTTGATAGGATTCTAGTTCCAGCTGCATTATGTTTCAAGTCAATTTGTAACACAAACCTAACTTAACACTAATAAACTTGAGTTTGCATTCATACTTTCTCGCCGTGCAGCTAACATTTGTGAGAAGCGCGGAGAGAGGCCCTGCGAGGCACAACGGTCACTCTAGAGATTGTTTTTTCTTCTTTTTTTTTGGGGTGACCAGCTCCGCCCAGCGCCATGGGTAATCATTACACGTAACCGCTGCGAATCGAAACTGCACTCGAGATCCGCTCGGAACAGAAGCTACACAAGAGATATATGTAGATACAGATACGGATACTGAGGCAGCGAGGAGCCAAAGACAATGGCAGACTGCAGACCTTGAAACAGTTCAAAAACGTAAACGGTTCAGTGATCATTGATGTAAAAGCTAAAAAAAAAAAAAAAAAAACGGGGCAAAACGAAAACGAAGCAGAAGTCAGAAGTTGGACTTGGACTCGGACGCGGTCTCGGTCTCGGTCTCGGAGTTGGAGTTGAAGTTGAAGTTGGAAATGGAGTGGCTCCGGAGTGGAAGATAATGACTGGCGGTCGCACAACATCCGTCGTCTGTCTGGGGGATGTGTTTGCTCTCTCGACTGAGATATATGTTGGGCTTGATCTGGATCTGTAGCTGGAGCTGGAGCTGGCGTGCGCTCTGATCTGCCTGACTGCCCCCGAGTTCGGCATCCACATCCACATCATGGCCTGGCCTGGCATCATCATCATCATCATCATCTTCATCAGTCCAGCGAGCGGTCTTGGCCCGGTCAAAAAATCGGTGAGCCGAAGCTGACTTTTGCTGCGAATCTGAAAAGCATATTTTGACTCGAATGTATATTTTCTTTTGATGCTTGTTGCGCTGAGAATCTTCTGGCTTTGAAATCTGACTCTGTTTTTATAGTAAAGAATCCCATTATTTATTTTAAATAAACTATTTACTCAAAGGCTTGTGAATGCAGTCACCTTTCCAAGTTCAAAGACGCCATTGTCGTCTGCGGGTTTTAAGATTCGAGTTTAGGTTTGGGTTCGAATTCGGGTTTCGGGTTTGGCTTCGGTCTTGACTTGATTTTGGATTGGTTTAAGGTCTGGGTCTTGGTTTTTACTTGGGGGTTTTCTGGCTTTTCTCCCTGCAACTCCAACAACTCCAACTCCAACTCCAACTCCGACTCCGAGTGCTGACGTCGTCGGCCCCTTCAGGTTGTCGTTGCCGGTAATGATCTTTAACCAAGCGGAACGTTCGCTTTCAGTGCGTCTACATCTGCGCCGTCACCATCGTCATTACGATGGCCATCATCATCATCATTATCGTCATTGTGATCAGCGGGAGAAGAGCCATAAGAGCAGCAAGAGCAGTCAGCCAGCCAGCCAGGCAGCAGCATTATGATGATCATCTCGCAGCCATTTCTTCAGACAGACATTCCCCCCCTAGTATTTAAATGGCTGCAAAAAAGCTTCTGCTGCACACACATACAGATACAGATGCAGATACAGATACAGATACAGCTACGAAGATACAAAGGCACCGAATACAGCCACGAAACACAGAAAGGCTGTGTGCAGTTTTTGAATGCACCATTAATGTTGAAGCGCCTTTCCCGAACCTGGATTCCCAAGGTAATTGCCAGAGAGGATCCCAGGGAGCACATAAAAAAAGGAGGGAGGAAGGTGAACATATATATCTATATGTAAATAAAAATATAAAGGCTCAGATGCGGCATATTTTGTAATAGATAAAATGTAAATAATATTAAAAATTAATAATTAAAGTTAGCTACTCCTATAACTTGAAAGTTCTTCATTTACAAAATCAGTTTTAAAGGAAAAGTTTTAGTTTATAACTTACTGACATAATATTTATTTAAAAACTAAATTCACAAGACTTAAGTACTCCAAGAAGATAAAGATACTTTCCCTAAATACATTTATTAAATACTTAAATTAATTGCAATTAAATTTCACAAATTATAAAGCTGAAAACCTTCTGCTTAACAAATTTCGACTTAAGCTTGAACTCTTTCTGCTTAACTTCAGATACTATATACTATATGTATCTTAATGCCTCGATGCCCCATAAATCTCTTTGTTGTGGCCAAGAATTAAGCACACACCCCACTCGATTGTGATCCGCGGAAACTGCTCTACCCGGCAGCAAAAACAGATACAGATACAGATTTAGCCAGAACGGAAAGGAGCGCAACCTTGCGATGATCCCATGTTCTGGCCATGGCTAAAACCTAACCGAGATGACTAAAAAAATACGGGGGAGTGCGAGCGAGCAGAGGAAGAAGAGGAGCGAGGGGCAAGTGGCAAGTGGCTCCGAAATCGTAGGAAGCGAAGCAGACAGCCGGCAATTTCGCAGAAAATTTTTAACAACACCCGAGAGAGTGTGTGTGTGAGTGAGCTAAAGCTACACCCAGAGATACAGATACAAGGGCATGGTCACGGATACAGATGCGGATACCAAAATGCTAATGCGCCCGGTTGGTCTGCTGTTTTTTTTTTTTTTTTTGTGCCTCTTCGATGGGAGATGACCATAAAAAAAAAAGAACAGAGAGGAGAAGAGCGAAGCAACTTTGGGCCCATGCATCGCTGACTGGACCAAGGCAGGGCCTTGGTGGGATCCCGAGTGGCGTGTGAAAAATGCCAAGTGGCCGGCAGGCAAGTGTGGCCTTTGCAAAATTGATTTTTTTTCTGTCTGGAAAATAACTATATATATTTTAGGATGTGTATTCAGAGCTATATTGTATGCCTTCAAGGATCTAGAGCTAAAAATATAATACAAATAAAATAAATTCAATATTCATCAAGTTTAAGTTTCAATAACTCAAGATACTACTTCTTAACACTTAAGATCTATCTTTGGCTTTTCTTTAAGAAAAAAAAAATGGAGAACGACAGAGAGAGTGTGTGGGGGGGGGGACTATAAATAGCTCCCTGAACTGCCTCGATCACACACACACACTGCCAAAGACAGACAGAAAGATACATATGTATCTACAGATGAGGGCGTTGAAATCTCGGCACTCTCGGCGGCAAATAAACATGCTGCTTGGCGAGATCATCACCTCGCAGCCACCGCCAGACACGAGCACAGACACAGATACAGATACAGACAGGGAAAAGTATCTCACAGACTGCCGCCGCTTGTATCCGTGTGTGCTTGTGCGCGCGTCTCGTTCGCCCATAAGTGCTTCATTAATCTCTGTCAGCGAGGTTCCACCGCCCGGCCCCCCGACCTGAACCGACGGCACCCATGGCTGGGCTTCTTTTTGTGTACATTCATACATGTATCTGTATCTGTAGCTGTGGCTGTATCTGTATCTCCGAATGTATCTATAGCTGCTGTGGCTGCGCCGGCTGTGTCTGTATCCGCGAAATCGACTGTGGTTAGCTTTGATGGCTTCCCAGCTTAGCATTGATTTTGGAGTGGAAATGGGGAAGACTTCATCTTTGCTGCCTCAATACGTCGCGTGGGGATTGGTGGAATCGATGGCTATGAGAGCATTGAACCACAGCAGCAGCAGCAGCAGTTTGCGGAATATCAAATGGTTTTCTCTTGTTATGGATGGTATTATGCTGCCGAATAGCAAACTCATAGAAAACTCATAGATAAGAGGGTTCTTTACTATTCCGGTTTGCAAATACAAATAGTTAATAAATCCTTTTCAGTTGAAAAAATTTTTTTGGAACTTAATAAATTACATATCTTGCCAGTGAGAAAGTTAACACTTTAATTAAGACTAAAAGGAAGTCACAAAATAATGTGGGAACACATCTATTATAGAATCTTTAAATAACAGAAATATAAAAACAGTTTGTTTCAACACATAAACTCTTTATAATCGTAATAAGTAATAATTTTAAATGCTACAAGAACAAATTGCTAAAAATAACTGCATAAATTTTAGCCTCTAAGTTAGAACACTCAAAAAATTATTTAAAAATTAAATAATTTAGCTTGAGACCAGGTAGAACTCTTGCAGAGAAGATCCCTGCAGGTGAGCCTCTCTTGGGCTAGTTCCCCCCTCACTTGCTGCCCTTCTCGTCACATCCGAGTGGACAGACAGACAGCCAAGACGACGACGTCACATGCGTGCGAGTGGCTTCGTGGGCTTTGAACCTCGAACCACGCGCGCCGTCAGATCGCGTGCCCCGTTCGGCTAACAAAAAAAAAAAAAAAGAAAAACAAAAAGTGGCTATAAAATGCGAGAATCCAGAGAAAATCAATAGCCAAAAAGCGAACAAGAACTGCTGCTGCTGCTGTTGGTAAGTGGTAAGTGGTAGGTGGTGGCAGATGCTGTCCCGCTTCATCCGCTCGTTCACCACCATCAAAAGGGACACACCCAACGGGAACACCTGGGGAAAAACTTATAGTTTTCTATATTTCATTTAAGTTTTCTTTTTTCTAAGCTTGAAATTTCTTGCCTTAACGTCGAGAGAAGCCCTGAGTTCGACGCTCATCTTGAACTTCGTCTTTTAGAGAGCGAGAGATTTTTTTAAAACATCGAGAGAACCTCTCAGTTCGACCAACTTCTTCAACTTAATTTTTTAGAGAGCGGGAGACCATAATAAGACATAGAGAGAACCTCTCAATTTGACGATCTTCTTGAACTTCTTCTTTTAGAGATCAAGAGTTAAATTCGCTTTCTGGGGGCCGCTTGTATCTTCCTCTCTCTTGCCTGCTGGGAGCAAGAACAAACTCTCAGTAGCGAACGAGAGAGTTGTCTTTATCTATACTCTGATAGAGCTTCGTCTTCATATCCAAATAATGCTTGGTTTCGAGAGAGAATTGTAATGATCATTCGTTACGAGCTCTGATTTTTATAAATATAAATGGATATATATTATTATTATATTAGAATTTAAGAGGAATTTTTTTTTTTGAGTGTCCTAGGTAAGGGAGCAAAGCTGACTGCGGTAGTCCCGTTGTCAGTGACACACCTTCGGCCAACAAGGAAGCGTCTTTGGGGAAGTCGTTTCATTTTTTTTCTCCCTGACTTTTTTCCTCAAGAGAATGAGTGACGCGAAACCAGCGACCGTGAATAATCCCCGAAAAAATGTTCTCGATGTTTTCACATAGAAAGAAATACGAGAAAAATAAAGCTAAGCTCCCTTGATGCTTTTTCAGTCTTTGTACTAAATAAATTGGGGTTTCAAGAGAGTTATTTGACTGTTCCTTTACTCGAACATCATCTAAACTACCTATAAAATAGTAATATAAAATGTAGTTTTACAGATCAAGTTATGATCTATTCAAACTCGATATTCGGCGGCAAACTTAGTATTCTTGCTAGAATCTAACTTTTGTAACCTTTTGAAAACTATCAGTGTTTGTTTTATAAACAAAAGAAACTCCTGGATGCGGAGTACGATGTACATTGTAGCCAGTTCGCACGCGAGATGGAGCTGTACTCGTAGATACTGACCCATCCCACATCCCCGAACACCGAACACCGAACACTGAATCCCGAGGCCAGCTTTGATGTTTGCATCGGGTTTCATGTCCGCTTTCCGGCAGCGTTGCCTAATGACGACGAAGCCAGTGAGGAGTCGCCATCATCAAAAAGGGTAATTACGGCGAACCGGCGGGGTGGAGAGGGTGGACAGGTAGCAACTACCTGGCCTGGACATGGCATGCTCATTAGGCAAATCCTTGGAGAGCGAATGACGATGGGGTTGTATTGTATTGTCACTGTCATTGCCAGCGGATGAGTAATGGCACCCCAGCATTGCTTTCCCCTCCTCTACCTTTATTTTCCCCATTTCCCCCCTCTTATTCATCCCTTCCCTTCCCTTCCTTGGGAGCAACCAAGGCCCGACCAACAAATCTCGATGCGGAAAACCACTCGAAGCGACTTGATTTACATCCTTGGACTCTGGCATTCGAGCGATGTCAACCCTGAGCTCTCCCTCTGCTATGGTTAAGGGGTGGGTCTTGAGAGGTTCTTGGGAGGGTTTCAGGTGGTTCATGGGTGGCTCTCAGGTGAGCAAGTGGTGATGTTGGTGGCTTCAAGGTGGCCCCCCGCTGCTGACTAACATGACCCAAAAATGCAAGCGTCACTGGGAAATTTATTACGTGTCCGCCAGCTGAGAGTTGAGAGTATTTTCTGCTTTTCCGCAGTTCGCAGAAAATGCAAATTTTCAAACTTTTTAAGAGGATCCAAAGCTAAGTTAATTCTCACTGATTAAATAATTAATTTAAGAGAAGAAACCAAAAGATATCAAACGGAATTAACTCATTAATTTAAAGGTATAAAATTTTTAATAATTAACCAAAAATGTAGTTTATTCTTGAAAATATCATTTCAAATTGTGTATGTATTTTTATTTTAGTTCTCCAAATTTTAAAAGCTTTAGGCATTCAATTAATTTACGAAATGCTTTTCTCTTTTTCTATATACAAGTATATATATGTTGTATATATATATTTTCTTTTTAATATTTTGAAAAGATATATTAGCAAAGTTAAGCAAGTTAAGGCTAAAGGATGGCTTAGACCACATCTAGCCTTTGCCATCTTGACAGGGCTTCGACTTGGCAGGCAGTGCGGGTCCGGAAAATGGTGGAAATCGTTGGGGAGGGGGGTGTTTCTATGCGACAATTTCCTGTTTTTCGAAAGTTTCCACTCGACGGAAAAGGCGGAAAAGGCGGAAAAAGCGGCGAGGGATAACGAGGTAGCAGCAGCAACAGCAGCAGCAGCAGCTAGAAAGTTACAGCAGCGATAAATTCGCGGCAAATGTATCTGGCGACTGTCCCCACATCCCTCGGATATATACATACATACATATATATAGTATATATCCCCAGTCCAGTCTCTGCAGCCCCTTGTGGCAAGTAACCCCTGCGGTTGGCGTGCGGCAAAAAAGTTTCACTGCTGTTGCTCTAGCTTTTTGCATACGAAATGCGAGCTGTAAATTGTATCTGTGCGCTACTTAGATACACCAATGCGAAGCGCATGGGGGTGGCAATATCCCCCAAATCCAAACCCAAACTCACCCCTACTCGTGTGTGTGTGTATATATATGTTTTTTTTTCGGTGGTTTCGTTCGTTTGCCCGCAATTGGTTGCCGCAGCAACGTTGATTTAATAGATTTTTCCGTTTTCAGCTGGAAATGTATTTTGCAGATACGTGTACGAGCCAGGCGACACAACCAGCCCGCGGGGCAAAGGCCACAGGGGGTAGGGGAGTAGGAGAGAAGGTAGTGGTGGTGGCTGAAAGCTAAACCACCCTTCGGTAAGCCAGTGAGCCAGCACCACCCGCAACCACCACGGCATCCCGGGCGAAAATCATCCGATTTCTGCCATCTCTTTTCTGTGATTTGTCCAATTTTTCCTCTTAGTACATGATGTAAGGTCCTTCCCTATGTGGCAAGTACTTATGTACTGTTCCCGTAAGGGTTGCTGCTTAAAAGCTCAGCCTCTTTGGGCAGCAACTCATCCTCCGTGCATCTCAAGCCACAAAATGGCGTTGGAACAGTCCAATCAAAAGCTTCTAGGATTTTACTCAAGCTTATATTCATTTTAATAGGAGAACTTCTCAAGATCTTTAATGAATATGATTAAGAAATTGACAAATATATATATTCACTTGATTGACCGTGATTTCAAAGTATTAAATTTTCTTGCCTAAGTATCGAGAGAAAACCTTTCAGTTTGACTTAAACTTATTCTTTTCAAGAGCGAAAGATCACAATGAGACATAGAGAGAACCTATCAGTTCGACGCTCTTCTTGAACTTCTTCTTTTAGAGAGCAAGAGTTATTTTTGCTCTCTTGAGGTCGCTTGTATCTCACTCTCTCTTGCATGCTAGGAGCAAGAACAAACTCTCAGTAGCGAACGAGAGAGTTGACTTTAGCTGCACTCTGGGAGAGCTTTGTCTTTATATCAACATAACGCTTGGCCTCGAGGGAGAATTTGATTATGCGATATGAGCTCTGATATTTATTAAAAAAAGAATATATATATATATATATATTATAATACTATTTCTTAAGGAATAATGAATTTCAAATTTAAAACAAGACATAAACTAACTACCAAAAAAACCTAGACAATCCAAAAGCCCATTGAAAAGGTTAGCCATTACACCGAATGACATCTAAATTATCCTTCCTGTGTCCTGTTTTCAGCAACCTAATCTGAAATGTATTTCGATTTTTTCCTTTTTGTTTTTTGCAATCTATATTTAATAGGAGACAGAGGGACGATGGCTATGACGATGACTAAGCGATCGAAACAAGTGCCGGCTGAAGGGAAGAACAACCTCGGCTGGACACTGTTGGCAAAAGAGCAACCACTTCTTGAAGGCTCAACCCCCTGGACAGGACAAAGCAGGGAGAGGGAATGAGGGGACTGAGGGGGGCTCTTGCAGGACCTTGGGGGGAGTACGAGGGCCTCAGGGCCATTGGGCATCCGAGAGGCGAGCAGCAGGACAAAAGGCCCACGTCAGCCGCATGTCACTCGAGGCAAAAAACGGAGTCAAGCCGAACCAAAAACCGAACTGAGCTAAGCCAGTATCTCATAACGACCCATTTAATACCCTTTAGGCTAACAGTTGTATTGGAAAGTAGGTAAAGCTTTTCATTTTAAAAGTTGATTTGCTAAAATAATTATAAGTTCTTATGTTTTGGTTATTTATATTATTTTATTGTAACGTTTTTTGCATATACTTATTTCTATTGTCTTTTAATCTTAACTTTAACCTTTATTAAAACATATCTTATATATATTTTTTCTTTGATATATTTTTATTTTTTAACCCACAAATAATAATATTAAGCTGATAAGCTGATGGCCAAAACTACCCCCTGTGCTTTGTGCAGGTTGGGAACACGGCCAAAAGAATTTCAGATTCATGGCTCTGCTTGTGTTTTCTGTTGGTTCATTTCCGTTTTACCCAAACATATATACATTTATATCGTATATATAGGGGGGAGGGGACTACATTCATGTATTCGGGCCAGGACAGGAAAGAGGTGGCGGACCAGAAGGAGGACCATCCACATCCTAGGAAGTTGAGGCGAATCGAAACACAAAAAAAAAAAAAAAACAACAAAAATGAGGAGAAAAAACCCACCGAAATGCGACGTCTGCCTGCGTCGGCGGCGCTTCCACCCTCCAATCTGCAGTCTGTCATTAATTTTACCTGCCACCCTCGGACTCTCCACTCACCTGTACGTGTGTGTGTGTGTGCACCACCCACTCCGCCCCCCTTTCCCCCGGCTGCGGCACGCAGCGGGGCCTTCAGTTAGTCAGCCTTGTCAGCTCGTCAGTTTCAGGTTCCATCCACATCACAACAACGCAGCCACCCCCTAAAAAAGCAGCAACCTCCTCCGCCAGCCCCTTTTCATCCCCTGAGGGGGGGGCCCGCTGCCACCTGACAGGTGAATTATTTCCCTCTGCGGGCATTTCTAATTGGATTTTCCCTCGCTTCTAAGAAAAAATCTATGGAAAAGAATTTTTGTTTCTATTCCAGTTGTGCTGTAGCTGTGGCTGTAGCTGTGGCTGTGGCTGTGGATGTTGTTATTTCTTTTCTCTCTTCGTTCTCTCTGCTTCTCGGGCGACCTTCTGGGGAAAGCCAACCCCTGGACGGGGACCACCTGCCCCCCAAAAGGTGGACACACAGCACAAAAAAATGATAGTATCTTTGATTCGAATGGATATATGTATACATATTTCTGTAACAATTCGAGGAACTACAGTCAGTAGTAATCGAAAGAAATCGTCATTAGAATTATCGAGAGACTCACATCTCTGTCGAAGCATTCTTAGCTCTTGTGTAACTTCTGCTATGAAGATTTAGCAAATTGTGATTGATCTTCTAGAAAATGAACATCTACATGAACATCTTATGAAAAAGTAAAGTCAGGACTAATCGAAATTTAAATCGAAACCAGAGTTATCGAAAGACTCACATCTCTGTCGAAGCATTCTTCGCTTTTATGTAGCTTTTGCTGTGAGGATTTAGCAAATTGTGATTAATCTTCTACAAAATTAACATCTATATCTCATGTCAAAGCTAATTTAGATTCGATTTAGTCATAATAATTTATTTAAAACAAATATTAAGCATTTTCCCGTTTTAAGCTTGAATTTTCTTGCAGTGTTCAAGAGAGTAAAAGAAAGAGAGAGGTGCCGCACAGCAGCTCAGCTCAGCTCGGCTCAGCCACTACCCTCTGTGTGACCTCTGCCCACCTGTGCAACCACCACCCCCTCCTGCCATCACCTGGCACCCTCATCCCCTAGCCATGGTCCTCAGGCTTTGTTTTTTTTTTGCCACCCATCTAGGGATGATGACGTCGTCGGTCTTCGTTTCTTGTCGTTGTTTCGTCGTGTGCTTTTTGTTGCTGTTGTTGCCTTGGCCGATTCTCCGCTGGTACATAGCACCCCCATCCCCTCTCATCCCAATGAACCACCCACCTCCCTGGCTGTACATATACATATATATATATATATTTATACGATGTAGATGTGGTATATATGGCCACGTCGTCGTGGCAAAAGTTCCTCTGAATTCCTGATGTTGCTCTGATAAATACTTCACTGCGCCATTCTCGCTAGAGCTCCCTCTCTGTCACAGCCCTCTGCTCTCTCTCTCTTGCACACATTCCTCCCCCCCCCCCCTCTTTTTCGATATCTGTATATATGACTCTCTATATCCTTTAAAGGAGGAGGTCTGGGGCCCAAGCACTTTACAGCATTATGTGGCTACAACAATGAAGAGCAGAGTAAAAACAGCAGCTGAAGAAAATCGATATGGATGGACAAAGAATATATATATTATATATATTTATATAAAGAGACTATATGCATATCTCCGGTTAGATGTTTAACCAACAGACTCAATGGGGCCAAAGCTGCATTTGCATTTTTTGAGGTTAGTCATGCCATTACAGTGATGCCCAAGCATAAAGCAAGGTTATGTTGAAGTAAGTGAGGTTATCTTTAATTAAGTGAGGTTATGTTGAATGAAAACTCGATTTAATGCATAAAGTGAGGTTATGTTGAATTAAGTGAGGTTATGTTGACTGAAAGCTGGATTTAACAAATATTTCAGACTATTAAAAACGTTGTGCTACCTGTTTTTTAAATATATTGCTATTCTAAAAGGTTCTGTAACCTGTGTCTATAGATTTTTTGGGCTAAACTTGCTCCAGAAATGAAAGCCTATGTGGAAAAAAAAAACATAAGTGAGGTTTTGTAATGTTGTCAGTTCTAGTTAACACATTTTTTTGGTATATAAGTTTACAGATTTTATTAAACTTAGGTCAGTAAGTTGAACAATAAGAAGGCTACCTGCATTTTTGGCTCATAGTTTAAAACTTAAAATTTAAGCAAGTAACGAGTTACGACATAATCTCGCTAAAACTAAACATTTAAATAAATAACGAGTATAATCGCGCGATTTTACGATGCTTAGTTTAACATTTAAAATGTAGGTAAGTAACGACATAATTTCGCTGACTTTTTCGATTCTAAGTTTATCTTGTAAAGTATTAATAAGCAACGTCGAACGACATAATCTCGCTAACTTATGCGATGCTTAAATCCCATTCACAGCAGTTGGTGACTCACAGTTGGTCCTCAAATCGATCGCGTTGGGAAATGGGCAACCACTGCGTATGCGCTATTTATATTTGTGAAACTCTTCGGGGGCGGAGGAATCGCTGTCGTAGCCGCTATCAGGCCGGCGATAAGCAGGCCCAGGCACATCTGTTAAGCAAGTCCCCGTGACTGAACCAGAACCAGAGACCAGAGCCAGAGACCAGAGACCAATACCAGAACAAGGCAGTCAGCGGCAGGCAATTGATCTATCTATATAGCCCTCAGAGTTCTTAGTCGTATTCGTAACTATGTGTGTATATATCTGGGACAGAGCCAAAGACGCAGAAGCCGGAGACTCAGCTGAAGGTGTATGTATAGTAGGTATGTGGTTCTATTTTCTTTTTTATGGGCCAGCCAGGGCAGAAAAAAACACGATTCCCGGACGATTCCGATAATCGAACAGCACTTCAGACCGTATGACACGGAATAAAGCGTCAAATATTTGGAATTACCTATTGAAATTATGTAAACTATGGGTATTTCCTAGGCATAAATCTAACATTAGATCATTTGGAGTTATATTTCTATTTATATTCGCTATTTTATAACAAGTCTCAACAAATAATGAAATGAGATACTTCATCTAACATGCTAATTTTTATAAATTGAAATGAGAAAATCTAAAGTAGCTCAGAACAAGCGGTTTCTATTTAAAGTTAATTATTTTTTTTACTGAATAATAAATCTTATTTGTATTATTTTTACTATTTTCCAAGATGGTGTCATAATTCACTCGAGTGGGAGTAGTTTTTGAGGTGCACTCTACTCTGGGAGACACGCGGCAGCTAAGCTCATCCGACTGATTGGCGTCGCCAGTCGATGCCATTCCCATTCCTATTCCCATTTTTTATTTATTTTTTATTTTCTTCTATTTTTTTCTAAAAAACACCGATAACGCGCTGGCTGCAATTTCCAGTTAATTGCATTTCGCTGCCGTCGCTGGTTGTAAAATATTTGTGTTTAGATTTGGGTTTCTTGGTGAAGAGGCGCCGCCAGATTATGGCCCCATAAGGAAGAACCTTGTGCGTTTATGTAAACAGTGCAAATCAATCGAACTATCTGCCACTTGTGTGTAAATATAGTTTGTGTAGTGTAGTGCTCCCCCTGCGGTCACTGGGAACAGCTGGGCGATCGTTCAGTTTCTGGGCACACCGAAAGGCTCCCCGAGGCTGTGTGCAACCTAATGGGACAGCATCGTAATCAGGCAAAGAAGTGCCCACAAATTTGCGGTTGGGTATCCATCTGGCCACCGATTTGATAAACCCAAATGACATACATAAATGACCCAAAGAATAAAAAAAAAACACAAAAAACTAAAAAACAAACAAAGTCAAACCAAAGCCAAGCATCAGTCAATGTGTGGATGCCACAGAGGTCTCTGACGATAAGCAAATCGGGACACCCTACTTCTTAGGGGGAGAGCATTTAAATTCTACTTAAAATATTTGAGCTGCATTTAGGAATAGCTTACTAATATTTAAGGCTGAATCTAAAACAGAGATGAATAATTACTTTCAAGACTCAATTTTCTAGATGAAACTTCTTCCTTGAAGTGTTACGAAGAGACTTCCTGACTGTATCTCATCTTCCTGGAACTAAACTATCTATATATCTTTAGAATACTTTTTCTCATCTGTAGCGCGCTCACACTTCCCCATAAACCCTTAAAAAAATGCATAAAAATAATAATATTTAATGCACAAAAAACTGTCACTCGTGTGGTGTGGAGCTCAAACAGATTCCCCGGACCTCTGCGGTTGACCATTTTTAACAAGCCAAGCGAGCAGCACATTACTATAATTACCGGAGGCCCGATAATACTTGGGTTCGTTTTAAACGAGTAACGTAACTCGGAGGCCCAAAATCGCAGCGACAAGATTGAAAATTTGCGGTCATCTTCGGTTTGTGTGCCATGGGAACTTGAAAAGAATATATTAAATCGGTTTGGATTGGTTTGGAATCAGAATCAGAATCAGTATCAGAATCGGTATCGGATCGTTTCCAGGAATTTATTGCCATGCAAAAACGAGAAGCTTTATAATCCATGAGTGGACAGAAATATCCATACACACACACACGGCACTCAGGTAATTACGTGGATGCATATGGCGATCATTGATCTATATAAGAAATGCGATTCATCAGCGAAATCCAAACGGCGAGGCGGTAAGCCAAGACGCAGTAACGATATTCAAGTTATTCGTTTATTTAAGCGATTGTGGTGGGATCACGATCTCAGCAGATTACAGGAATATGTATATATATATATATATGTATATAGTTATTCATTCTAAACTTTTGGCGAGGAAAAGGAAAACCATATTGGGGAAATGTATAATTTCTCATTATTTTATAGTTCAGCATCGAGAATAAAAATCAGTATTAATAATTTAATTTTGTGCTCTTACGACAGTTTATCATTAGCTGTGAAATCTTAAATAAAATGTGTTTCTCATCTATATAACCTAAATATTTATATTTCAAAGTGAAAAGAGAAATTTTGCAGCACAACAAATGAGTCATTTCTGAGCCTAAAAGGTATGTATATTCCTAGATATATTATATTATTTATAAATTTACGTATATATTATATTGTCTTATGTTATATTATATAATATACTGTATTATATTTTAATATATATAAACCTGAGCTATAGTTATACTCTAAGATTTTTAAATAAAACTATAATAATAAGCAACATATTTGTAAGACTCCCAAAATACCTCAAAATTTAAGACTCAAAAGGCAAGTTAACTTTTAAACAATATTATATATATTATTATAATATATATTATATTATTATATATTGTTATTTTACAACTATCCCAATTTATTTCCAGTGCAACGATGCACCGTGAAAGCCATTGACCCGCGCGGTCGCCACGCAAAGTAAACAAATCATCTACACGGGAGAATCGACATCGAGCTAGTGGGTCTGTCTGGTGGCTTCTGTTCCTCTCTGGATTTTCTGGGGCTCCGCCAGCACGTGCCTGGCAAGTGGAGCGAGTATCTGGTGGATATTAATCATAAGTCCACGCCCGACCCACCTGCTCGCCTGTTCACCTGATCAGTTTCCGATTTCATGATGTCTGGATCATCTCGAATGCGAATCTATATGCGATGTAATTCCTCTTTTTTATATTATTGGTAAAGTTGCTGCTGTTGGCCTGAATTTTATCTTGGCAATGCAGTTTTCTGGTACTCGAATTCTATGCGGACTTCGATGATGTTTTCTTTTTTTTTCTGTCTTTTTAAGGGGGCTTCTCGTATTACCGCCCGAACCTGAAAGGGGCTAATATATATTTTGAATGGCTCTGGTTTTGACTTCCACTTGAGTGAGCTCTTTTTTACATTTCGACTTTGCCGAAATTCGCTGATTCTGTGCAATCGATTTTTGTATCCATATGTTTGGCTTTACGTGTATAGTTTTTATACAGGGGAATCATTGCCACACAGATTAAGTGGAGAGCTCTCTGAAGGCAGGGAAAATCGTATTTCTCAAGCCGGAAGAGCAGTGACTTTAAGTTTCTTTGGCGGAGTAAAGGAAATGCTATTCTATATCCTTGCCATCTTCCTTCAAATGCGCTTATTCATTGAACAATAGAGCTTTCATATTTCATAATCAACATATAATTTTTATAAATCTTCAGCTTGTTTCCTCACTTTTTTTCTTTTTCTCCCTCAAAAGTGAAATATCTGATAATGAAGCAGCATAGTTTGGGTGCAAAGATCTGACCCAGTCACTGATTTAGGGCCCCTTTTCACGATGAGTATATCGTTTCGCTTGGGGTTCGGTTATGGCTTCCCTCTCTATCTTGGGGTTAGTCACTAGGTATTGGTTGAACTTCGAACGCTTTTGCCATATATTTATCACATGAGACGGCCATAAACCACCGAGGGGCGCAAAAAAAAGTAAAGAAATAATGATAAAAAGCGTTCTTGGACTTCAAGTCGCGTCAAGTCCCACGAGTTTGGGATCTGTCGTGTCTCCTCAAAGTTTTGTATATTTGTATATTTGAATTAACAAAAAATTGGCTTTGTGTTACAGTTTTTCTTTATTTTTTTCCATTTTTGGTGGGTGTGGTGGTGCTGTGCCTCGGTTGCTGGGCGATTGGGTGGCATTATTCATGGCGCCTAAGCAGCTTTGGGCAAATACCGCCAGCGACAACGCCGATTCCGATTCCCTCAATTATAATGAGCCACTTGAGCTTCCAGAGAAAAGGCGAAGGCAAAGGCAAAGGCAAAGGCGAAGGCAGCGACGACGACGACGACGACTGACGTTAAGGTTCCCTCAATGACGGCGATTGTTCGTACGGCCGCAGATACACCCCACAGATACAGATACAGATACAGATACAAATACGAAACTTATATACACATTAGTGGGGCGACCCACATTGCTGGCCATTTTCTTATTTACCCTTATCGAAGGCGACGCCAGATTTTCAACATTTGATAAATGGGGGCGCGCACATTACAATCTGGGATTTGTTCTGGGTAGGACATCCTTATAGACGATACTCAGGGGTAGATATATAGTAGAAACTGGAAGGAATATCAATCCCCATGCCTGGGTTCTCCAGATAAAAAGATACTTCTCGCATGCCTTGAGCACTTCCCTTTGTTTACTTGCCACTCCACAGACTCTGGATTGATTGCCACAAATAGTATTCTAATAGAGCTTTTAGGGGGGTTCTCTTATGTAGATGGAAATGTGGCAACCAGAGGCATCTTTGCTTTAGATAAAGATTTTCCTTTGAATAAAAAGAAACAAGTTAGGGAAATATCTATGTTTTCAATAATAAACTATTTCTTATATTCCTAATATATCTTTCAGTGGTTTTTCTTATGTAGAAGGAAATGTAGTACTTCCAATGAGAAGCATCCCTGCTTTAGATACAGATTTAGCTCATATTCTTGAGAAACAAAAAAAAAAAAGAAGGAAATATCCCTGTTTTGAATTTATTTGTGGTATTTATTACCGTATGCCTGCATCCAGGCAACCTTTATTCCTATATCTAAAATATACAAATATAAAATGTACAATTTTAATTAATTTACTCTCATAAAAAGATACAGATAGTAAGCTTCCTGTAGATAACTTTAAATAACAAAACTCTACTTCCTCTGGAACTTCTTGAACTGTCACCATAAAACTTGTACTTTGCCTTTAAGCTATTTATTTCTGATCTCTTAGGAGATACCTATGGATAGTATAAGCAATAGATAAAAGGATCGAGAGATATATCGATCAAGAGATTTATCTTTAAACTATTTCAGTTTTCAAATTAAAACTTTAAATTTTTTTTGCTCTTATTTTTCGTTTAGAAAAATCACGCTACGCAGTTGGCAACAGCTTTGGGCCAGCACAGATATTATCTAACGCCCCAACAAATCCCCCGAAAAGCTTTTCGAGGGTACGACATACGTATGACAACGGCACATCATCATTCAAAGCGAAATATCTTATCGGCGGAAGAGAGGACAGGCTGAAAAGTATTGAAAACGAAAACGTAGTCATCGATATCTTCTTGGATCTGAGGGAGGAATTGTGTTACGTGATCTCAGTGTCTGGAAAATATAGCATACATCTCGATTCGATTTTAAAGGATACCTATATCTCCAAAGGCAACCACATACCATAAATCTCATAGCAAATTCAAGGAGAATCTGAATAACTTGTAGAACCTGTAACTGTCACCGATCACTTGCTCTATATATACACCCCTCATATATATAGAATATATATTTCCACAACTCAACTATCTCGCGATGTGTTTTCACTGTCTGGCCATAAAGCTGTCGGCTTTCGGGCTTAGAAGTCTCACGGTTTTCTGGTTTCTGTTTTCTGTTTTTTTCTGGCTGTCGTCTTCTGTTTGCTGTTTGATGACAACGATGCCCAGTCACGAATGTAAACCGATCGAGGGTTATGCTATATACTCGTATACGTAATACGTAATGGTATGGAGAAATACCATAGCACATTGGGGGAAAATTTTCGGATGACGCGCCAGTTGTGCCTCCTCGCTCATTTCAGATATCGCGGATCGGTGGAAGGTCGACCGGTGGATCCCAGTGTTATCATCAATAGGAAATAGGTAAAGCCATAATGGGCATACCTATAGGTCGGCCCTGATGCATATTCCAGATAAAGTTTGCTAGGGGATAGTCGCTATACGGAACTCCCATTTTGGTGTTTCATGGAAAAGTAATAATAATAAGAATGAACTTGTTAAATGTTAGATTTTAGCTACTTGTGGAAATGAGATTTGGTAAAATTACTTTTAGGAGTTACTAAAGGAACAAATAACGTTTAAATTATTAATATTTATATTAGTTATTGATATTATCAGAGTAGTAGTACAAGTCCAGGCTGTATCAGTTCACCTTTCCTCCAGACATCATTGGTTTTAATTCTTCAGAAAGATAAGAGCTAGAAGCCTTTCTCCGAAGCAGGTGTTTCCCCCTCAGTTAATTCTCTAAGAGAGGCCAGCCAGTTGATTGATCTTCGTCCGGACATCTCAAAGTTCGCTGCCAAAAATAAACCGATAACCGGCAACGCCGACCATTTTGTCATATAATATATATATAGTTTATACATATATATTTCTTTTTTTGGGACTGCTCTCTTATCACCCGAACTCGGTCGCTGTTTGGAATGATTTTTCTCATTAATGCCCAGAACAGAAATTCAATTAGAGCACCTGCGATGGACGTGGCTTATCAAGGTACATAGAAGGCCAAAAAAGAGACGGCTCTGCAGCGATTGCGGAGCGCGTTCTTTTCCGAAAAAAATGAAATATGTGCACCTTCGTCAGCTCACCTCCAGGTTCCTATCTGAAAGGCCTCCTCCAGTTTGGTCAGATGATTGATATAGAAACCTCTGGTGATTAACTCTGCAAGCAACCAATAAAAAAAAGCTGGAAAGATAAAACATAAAGAGAGTTGCTGCAAATAAGAGTTTCTTTTTGAGTTTTTCCTATTAAATAATTTAGGAAGATACTTTGTACTTCATTTGATTAAAATCTCAGCTTCAAAAGTCAAAGAAATCACAAAATATACTTCTAATCCAATTTATTTCGAAACAACCTATAACTGTGATTTGTGATTTTTATTTCCCCTTCAAATTTATCTGTCGGTTGAGCTTTATCTCGTTGGATGAGTTGCGAGAGCTAATGACACATGAAGAGGCACACACAAAAAATAGGGGCATGTATTTATATGGGGTTAAGAGAGGGACATCTGTGGCCAACACCCACCCAAAGTTGTGAAAATATAGCCCACGATAAGGGGAGTGTGAGGTGTGCAAATACACACACACAGCCACACACACATTGCGTAGTCGAGCACTTACCTCTCCCCTCATCCATACACACACACCTACGCATCCACATCCGCATCTACATCCGCGTTATCAGCGAAAAGGCGGTTCCTTTGAAGCTTTTAACAGTAGAGGGAGGGGTGGGTGGTGGAAGAGGCAATGCTGCTACACTGCACCTAATAAGGGTCTTGAATATTAAGTTAAAAATTAAAGTAACCTTTTGTTTTGTCTTTGCTGCTGCTTTTAATTTAATTCATATTTCATTAGCTTTTGCAGCTTCTCAACGGTTCAAAAAATACCTTAAAAATCTGTAAGTATCTATAAGTATCTATAAGTAATCATTGTTCTCTGGGATGTTGCTCACCTGGCTCACCTGGAGATGAGAGTGTCAACAATGGGTGAGTTGGTAAGGAGTATCTGTTAGGTGCTCAATGCGACGACTGTGTGTTTGCCCAGCTTATTAGCAAACATTCTTATCAGTCACTCGGCTCAGCTCAACTCTGTTCGGTTCGACATCGACATCAACATCAACATCGATGTCGATCATCATAATTTATCATCATGATGACGCTAGTGATGAAGATGAAGATGTCTGTGTTGGCGCTGGGAAAACAAACTGGCAACAAGAGGAAACCGGGAAAAATACAAGTGAGTTTCGAGATGCAATAATCGATAATGAGCAGGGAAACAAAAACAATAACAAAAACAATAACAAAAACGCAGGCAGTGAGACAAGAAAATAGAAATCCAATGCTTGGCTTCGACTTGAAAAGAAAAACAGTATTTCGTGAGAGATATTGAGATACTGGCGCAGATGCAGATACACATATAGTATTCCGCCACATGCGATTATTTGCTTAAGTGTATCTCAATGCGGCTGAAATCGAAACGAAAACTCCACTCGCCCAGATACAGATACACAGCAACACAACACACATCCAGATACAGTCAGATAGCCAGATAGCTGGATAGCCGGAGAGTGAAAGGGGGGAAGGGGAAGCTCTGATGGCTCGAATGGTAAATACCGATCAGTTGACAATCAACGTTCAAACAATAAAGTCGAAAAAAAAAGGAACCAAGAGAAATACAAAAAGAAGCAAAAACTTTGAACGTTTATTTTCACAGATAAAAGATACAAATAGCGCAAGGCAGTAAGGCAGATACAGATACAGATACAGATACAGCTACAGATACTCGTTAGTCAATAATGTGGCACAAACCACCTTTTCCGGCTTGGACCAAAAGCTCAGAGGCATCATTTTTATTTACTCAGATTTATTACACAGAGAAATTTCAAGAAACTTCAATGGGACTTTAACTTGTACTTTTTTAAAATTATTATTTATAATTATAATTAAATAAATACAAAGCAAGCTTCTACAATCTATAAATTAAGTTCAAAACCTTTTTACAAATTCTTTTTACCTTTCAAATCGTATCTAAATCCGCCCCTGAGCAAACTTGGCATATTTCAAGCCCATCATCCATTCACCATCACCATCACCATCACCATCACCATCCTCATCCTCCCATCGCAATCCCAATTACGAGAGCATCTGTGTTGTCGCATTTACAATTCGCAATTACACTTGAGTAAATATCAACATCAGCACCCAGCCAAGACGATGATGTCCCCAGACATCGCTATGCTGTCTCTGTTTCAGTTTGTCGTCGGTGACAATAACCCAAAACCTAATGAGCAATGTATTTTGGCAGAGCAATGCGAGGAGACGAGACCTGAATGCACATAGAGAAAAATAGTTAAAAAATGGAAATCCCAACCGAAATAGTCACCTCAGTTGGTAAACTTATATTGTGGAAAACATTCGAGTTTTCAAAGGGCAATGAATATATTCATTTTATAAAGTGAACTGTATAACATTTTCAATCTAATCATTACTAAGATTTGTATTAAATTTATCCCAGAAAAAAGTCAAAAAAGGGGAACTTCTATATATTTTCCTTTATATATTTAGAATCTAAATTTTATAATTAATTCCTGGTTAAATATATTTTAGAAGATAACCCCAAGGAGAATTCAATATATTCATTTTATAAAATTAATTCCATATCATTTTTTGTCTAATAATCTTTTAGAAAATTTCAAATCCTAGTTTTTGTGGGTCAAATAAAAAAGTGCTTACTTATATATATATTTTACATACTTCTATAAATTTAGCCTCTGAATTTAATAATTAAATCCAAATTGAATATTATTTTAAAGAGATAACCCCATTATATTATATATATACATTTTATAAAGTAAGTCCTATAAAATTTTTAATCAAATAATCTTTTAGAAAATATAAATAAGAAAATACTAAAGTACCTAAAAGGGGAACTCTAATATATCTTCTTGCATATATTTAGAATCTGAACTTAATTATAATTTCAAAATATAAATATTTTTTTAAAGAGATAATCCCAAGGTAGAATTTATATCTTAAATTTATATAGTGAATATTATAAAATATGTAACCTAAAAATCTTTAAGAAAAAATAGATATTACGACAAAATAAATAAACGCTTAGTTTAATATATCTTCTACTTCTTCCATTTATTTAGACTCTAAATTTGATAATTATTTTCAGAAATCTTTGAGGAGAATATGCATATATTTTAATACTTTTTTTTTTTTGAGTGTAAAGAGGCGACTCTCCGGCGTAACCAGACCAGACCAGACTCCGACTCCGCGAGATGCCGGTGCCGGTGCCGATGCCGATGTTGATGCCGATGTTGATGCCTGGCCGTGATCGTCTCCGTTTGCGCTGTGATAAATCTTGCAATTGACGCCGCTCGCAGAGTTTTGAGTTTATATTTTATTGCCTGATAAGCGGCCGGCTTGTGTTTCGCTCTCTGCGAAAACCGCGACTGGAACTGGGACTGGAACTGGGACTGCGACTGTGGGAAATACGAAAACATCAAAGCAGCAGAAAAAGCGTTGGCCAAACAATCCGATCCACACGATCATTGGAGTCAAGGCCAAGACCGCGCCGAAAGTGCTTAGGATAGTGTCTTATATGGTATATATAAATATATATATATTTAGGCTTACAATGAAAGCGGAAACAGAAACTGAAACTGAAACTTTGAGGAACACTGAAACTGAGATGATCTCGGAAATGAGAGCTGTGACTCACTTCCACCTTTTGATAAGGGATCGATCATGTAATATTGTTAAGAATAATCTAAGAAACAGAAAAGACTTTTTCCAGTACCTAATTTAAGTAACTAACAACTAATGCCTAATAAATAGACATAATCTGTGACTTAAACTAGCATTAGTTACTTGGATAAACGATTAAAGGCGCATAAAAATCACTGCATAAAAATAACTTTTTTTCCTTATAAATAAAATAAATAAAACTAATATTTTATTTGGCACCCCAGTCTTTAGGTAATATTATTTTAACTTTTCTTTATTATTTTTAAAATAAATAAAACAAATATTTCATTTGGCACGCCAGTATAAGTCTTTACTTTCTAGATAAGAAACTAGTTTATTATAGTATTTAGTACATAGCATTTACTATATTATTTGTAACTTTTTATTTTGTTAATTTTACCATTAATTGTCACAAAATTTCACATCATACCTTTTCTCACTTCGTTAAGAAGAGTTTTGTTTGGTTATATAATATTATGGATCATAAGAATATCATTAATAGATCATTAGACTTGACATTCTTCAGGGGTGGCAAAGAGAGTTTATTTTAGATCATGTCTTAATTGAAGATCACTACCAACTTTCTAACTTTAACTTGAAAACTAAAAAGATCCCTTTCATTAATATATAGATTGATATCCTTAAGATCAGCTTAGTGTTATGTAAAATGAAGATCCTTTTCCTGACCTTCAACTAACATTTGGTATTTTTTTGTGAGACTTGATAAACAGACTTTAAAAAGACTTTTTCTACTTTTTCTTTTTCAAGACAATTTGTAAAAAAAACAGCCTCACGAAAATTCGCTCTCCTCTCCTAATGAGTCATCGGGAAAATATTGCATTTCCTTGGTAAATCACGAAACAAACTCATGGGATAATCTTGGACTGACTCTTGAATGGATCACCTGCTAGGAGGTATCGCGAAACTCCCGCTCTTATCGCGACACACACCTTTGCTTAACCGCTGACTAAGTGTGTCGATAGATCTTACAAAGCGTTTTTTTTTTCGGATACTCCCTACTCCCTCTCTTTCTACGGCACAAAACACAACACACCCCCGCCCCGCCCTATAACGCACCGATACTTTTCACAAAATTCCAAAGATCCGAGATAATGTGAAACCACAATCGAGTTAGCAGAACTTGGTAGTGAGTGTGTTCGACAACGATTTCGAGCGAAGTACTCGAACGGCTCCTATCTGTCGCCCCCCTTGCCGCCCCATCCATTTCTCTCTCTATATATATATAAATATATATATATATATATATGGTTTGTGATATATATGAGACTCTGGGCTCCAGCTGCTTATCGTTTATGAAGGTGGCTAGATGGTTAGATCGCCGGATGGCTGAAGCTCTCGGTTCGATACTCAATGGGAGGCGGCGGATGACGATGACGCTGCCACTCGAGAGCGAGGTGGTGCTGCAGTGTGTTGCTGGACGGAGTCTGACTCACACCCATACACTTCAAAAAATTCAATCAAACATACACTTGAATAAAAAAAATGCATATATATATATATATTCTTTCAAGATTTTGTGCACCTTTTAATTTAAATCGTAATCGTTAAATTCTAGAAATAAAAAAGAAATACGAGTCTTTTGGTTTTATTTAAACAAAAAAAAACTTAAAAGAAGACCAAAATATTCTTGCGATACTTTCTTAACAAAAAGTCATGAAAAATTACTCAAATTCTTTGACTTTTTATCAGTGCAGGTCATATCATTTAATATAAAATATATATATATATACATAATTTATAAAAGGTTACTTTAATGAGGTTTACTACATTAAAATGTATGAATTTTACATAATAATTTAATAATTATAAGTATAATAAAAACCACATAAACCTCAAAAACTTGTTTTTTTATAGAAATATAGGTCTTATGATATAATATAAAATATTTATAATATTTGAGAGGCTAGGTTAACGGTGGTTTCTGCACTATAATATGTGAATTTTATATTACTATTTAATAAGTACATATAATTATTATAAAAACCACACAAAAATCTTAAAAACGTGTTTTTTAAAGGCTATAGACTTAAATTTTTGTTACAGAAAACTTTAGAAAATATTGAAGATAAACATGAAACAATATTAAACAATAAACTTGCAACCTTCTATTTCGACCTTTATTTCTCAAGTCATTTGAAATTATAATTTTTTGAGAGAGACACACATAATTTCTCCCAGTGCCTGATAGCAGAGAAGCAGCCCCGCGCGAAACCCACTGACCATGATGATGATGCACAATAAATTCACCAAAGTTTTCCGGCATGGGGAGCCGTAGATTCCGAGAGGCGGTGGCGACCGGGCCAGGTGATTCGGTGATTAGACGGATGGCATCGATGCTTCGGCGCCCGCCGGCTGATGGCTGACGAAATTAGCCCACGGCACGAGGTCTTTCAACGTTGGAAAACCCCAAAAATAAACGCAGATACGCTGCTTGGCCGCTGGCCAACTAAGACAGTCTTATCACAGAAAACCGTCAAGAAAGGGGGGGGGGGGGGTTTGGGGGGGTTCGG